>RCUC01140753.1:0-36646 GCA_003697995.1 Taxidea taxus jeffersonii | reverse complement strand
TCTCTCTCTCTCTCTCTCTCTGCCCCACTCTCCCTCCCTCCCCCCCACGAAAAAGAAATTAATTAAGGGCTTTATTGAATTGCAACATTTTTTTTTGGTCACCTTGTTTCTAACACTGAAGTTTACAATTACATTTACACTGAAGTTTTACATTTCCAGGAAGTGAAATTTTGGTAATAACAATAAGACTCTCAAGAAGGAGCCAATGATATTAAGGTATTCCAATTTCTCAGTTCCCTCCAAAGCATTTTTCACTGCCATCCCCTTCACAAAAGTGTGATGATCCTTTACAAGGTCTATCAATAGCTACTAAGATTGGAATGCACTATATGTCTGGGAATATTACTAAATGGCAAACTGCAAGCTGCTGTATGCACTTTTTCTCTTGTTTGCTTTGAGGCTAAAGCAGCCAACAATGAAGATGGACAGAGTCCCAGCTGTTGCTAAGAAACAGAAATCCAGAAGAATTGACAACTTACGGTGAAACCTGACCCACTAAGTTCTTCAGCTTTAGCTAAATACAAAACAAATTTCCCTAAAAGAAAATAGGCAGGCAGTTCTCCACAGTAAAGCAGTTGCATGTCATAAACCCCAAAGTAGACTCAGACCACAGACTATCTCAAACCCCCAAGTACCTCTCATTCTCCAGTACAAATACTATCCCAAATAGTGTCCCAAAGGACACTAGTGTCCTTTGTCAGGAGTGGCTCTGGAAGATTGTAAAAGAGAATCCAAATTAGATGGGGCCAGATATCCTAATAACTGACTAGGAAGTGGGCCCATTAGCTCATGCCTTATAAGATCTCAAGACCTATTATTTACCATCCCACTCCTGCTGAATATAATATATAATTTAGTTGAACTTATTGAATTTATATTTAGTCCACAAAATACAGCATTAATCCAAGTATTTCTTGGGTGCTTTTTATATGCCTATCCTTGGGGTAGGGGCATGGAAAATGTGCTAAGATGGACAACGGGCTTTTTTCACTTGGAGTTACCATTCTATTTGAGGGGAGGGAAATAAGAAATATCATTAAGGAAATAAGGTTACAAATTAGGATGGGTTCTGCAGGGGGAAAGGTGAGGTAATGTCAGAGAAATTTAAAAAGGAGACAAATGGAAAGAGCAATGGGGTGGTCAGAAAAGGCTTCTTCAAGCCGTAGGTGGTAGAATGAGTTTGTGCTTATTGTAGGAAGAACCATGGGAAGAAAAAGAAGAAGAACAAATGCAAAGACACTAGAGTAAGAAGGGGTTTGTTATATGTGAAGAACCAAAGGAGGCAAGTGTAGCTGAAGCGTAGTGTATGAGAAGTTGATACTGGACTCAAAAACACATTCAAGGAACATTTTATCCAGGGCTCTGTGGCCTATGGAAAGCATTGCATTTTAATTCCAAACACAGGCAGATACTATTGAAAGGTTTTACACTAAAGAACAGCATAATCTAATTTACTTTCTAAAGGATTGTTGTAGCTTCTATGTAGAAAATAGATAATAGCAAAAGTGAAAGTGGCTCTAACTCTTCACTTAAAAAGCTAGTCTAATATGTAATAGCTGTTAGGTTTAGAGGAGTAGCCTTGAAATGTAGAGAAGATGGAATTAAGATTAATTTGGGTTTTAAGAATGACATTTGAGCTGAGGTCCTCATTTATGATACATTAGTATCTAAATATATCAATAAATAGCAAACAGGTATATTGTTTGTGAATGTGGAGATAAATATCAAAGAGCTAGGCATGTTGAAGATATCTGAGAGTAGAGAGAGCTGAGAGGGGAATGCTGGGTTTTTTTTTTCATAAACTTCAATATAATTTTTAAATAAAAATTAGTGTGTTTGTGTGTGTGTGTTTGTGTGTACACAAAGCCTTTGCTGTGAAAAGGTTAGCAGTGTGGTGAAAAGTGAAGTAAGTCAACAAAGTGTTTCTTTTTAGTTGAAAATATTGATGTAGGGGCACTTGGGTGGCTCAGTGGGTTAAAGCCTCTGTCTTCGGCTCAGGTCATGATCCCAGGGTCCTGGGATCAAGCCCCACATCGAGCTCTCTGCTCAGCAGGGAGCCTACTTCCTCCTCTCTCTCTCTGCCCGCCTCTCTGCCTACTTGTGATTTCTGTCTTTCAAATAAATAAATAAATAACTTAAAAAAAAAAAAGAAAATACTGATGTATGTTGTAGACCGGCATGAATAATAAGCAGAGAATGAAAATTTGGTGATGCGTAGTAGACAAATGGAATAACTGAAGAAGCTAAACTGAGAAGAAGAGAAAATATAGGTGTCAAGAGTTACAATTGCTCATGATAGGGAAAATGATACTGTTTCATTTTGAACAGAAAAGAAGGCTGAGAAGGTGAGTACAGATGCAGAGAGGTTTGGATATCTGTTGGGATGAAAATGAAGTAAATCCTCTCTGACGGTTTCTGTACTCACAATCAATTAGGTATGGAGTAATCACCAGCTGAAAATGAGGAGAGTGAAGGAGTCTGAGGTAACAGGAAAAAAATATGACAGGGGCTCCTGGGTGGCTCAGTGGGTTAAAGCCTCTGCCTTCGGCTCAGGTCATGATCCCAGGATTCTGGGATCAAGCCCCGCACCGGGCTCTCTGCTCAGCAGGGAGCCTGCTTCCCTCCCCCCCCCACCTGCCTCTCTGCCTACTTGTGATCTTTGTCTGTCAAATAAATAAATAAAATCTTTTAAAAAATGACATTTCTACCTCAGAAAATGTGAAGATGAACTTCCTAGGGAAGCATAGTAGGACTGCCAGGTTGGCTTGGGTGTTCGTTTGTGGTCTGTGGTCATGAATTTAGAGAGAAATGAGTCTGCTAATTGTATTATTTCTTTATTAAGTAGCTTGGGTCTCTGCACAAAGAACCAGATTGAATTCAAGCAGGTTTGAGATTTTGTGAAATGAGTTCAACAGAGAGAGATGGGAGCCAAGGCCCTTGATTGTGCTTCATAAGGAATGATTATATGATGAAACATGAATTCCACGCTGGGTAAATGTGGGAGTGAATACAGATAATTAAAAAGTAGTGGGGGTGGAGGAGGGTATCAATGAACTAGAGGTCTATAAGAAGCTAAAGACTTACTGCCAAGCCAAAGTGAGCTGGATTAGGAGGTGGTGGGTGGACCAAATAGGATGTTCAAAATTGATATTTCACAGGTAGTATAGTCATCAGTGCTTACGTGATCCAGGGTTGGTCTAAGGAATGAGTTGAGGTTGGTGATGGTCTTTGGAGATGATGAAGGTTAAAGAATTAAGTCTTTTCCAGTTCCTCAGTAAAGATCTTTGAAGTGTCTACTCTATGCTAACAGACTATAAAATCAGAAACTCTTCTTGGATCAGTAAGAGAAGGGACAACTCCTGTCAGACCTCTGCGCCCAAGATTGGTGAGAAAAGCAAATACACAGAGTCTTGGTTTACCTCAGCAGAGACAAGCAGAAAACACTGGGAACAAGACCAGACTAGGAAAATCTGAACCGTAATTGATGAATATCTAGAGGCTTTGTGTAAACAACTCTGAATTAAAAACTTCGGGGGACCCAGTCATAGAGGGGTCCCCCAAATATTATGAGATTTACCTCCAAGAGCTTGACTAGGTTCCCACAATAAATATCTAACATGAATCCCCTTAGGCTTTCTGCAGGGAGAGGGGAAAAGAACCATTCAGAAATATTCCAGACCATTCTGTTCTTCTAAACAAAGCCTGCCCTCAGGAGAAACTAGTTAGCCAGTGCCTGGGCTATTTTCAAAGCCTAACTGACCTAAGGGAAGGGAAATACCCAATTCCTATCCACTCTAGTTATCCTGTCCCACTGCAGGGGAATAGAAAAAACAGTAACACTTGTAAGGTTCACAGTCTAGAGACATAGGCACACTAAATGACTGAAATCTAATCACAGCACTATGGAATGCTTGTCCTCCACCAACACCTCAACACCACATCACTGAAGGCCTATTTACAGCAATTCCTTTTATCCAGTACATTATGTCCAACTATCAAGAAAAAAAAAATTCCAGGTATATCAAGAAGCAAAAACAAACAAGCAAACAAACAAAAAAAACCCATCACAATTTGAAGAGACAGAGTAAGCATGAAAAGAACTGGACATGGCAGAGTTGTTGGGAATTATTAGTCAAAGAGTTTAAACCAACAATGACTGATATACTCTGAACAATAGATAAAGTAGGCATCATGCAAGAATAGGTGGGCAATGTAAGCTGAGAGATGGAAATCCCAAGAAAGAAACTGAAATGCTACAGATTTAAAAACAAAAACAAAATCACTGCTATTGGATGAGTCAGCTACATATATTTTGAAAATCACTGAGAATGACCATATATAGTGTTGGAAAGGGGAAATATGAGCGTAAACCAGAAAATAAAGTTGTCAATAAATAGAAGAATGACTAGAAGTGGACAACTGTACAGGACTTGACCAGTGATCAAGGTCACCACGTCAGCTTCAAAGGAGCTTATATTCATGGAGACAAGAAGGACATCTCCCAGATCCTGTCCCTGAGATCCACTATTTAGGGGCAAAGAAAGTCTACAGTTGAAAAGAATATAGTTGAGTCATTATTAATTTAAGACAGCCTAGACTCATTTAATGCTAAGAACGTAGGTCCTAATTTGATAAGGACACATTCTATTCAACAAGTGTATGTGAAACATCTAGGTATTGTGCTGTTTGTTTTAGATGTTTGAGATACAACAATCAATAAGAAAGCCAAATCTGTGCATTTTTTTTTTTGGAATTTATATTCCTGTGTGGGGAACCAGAAAGTAAACATATGTTATATCTGGTAGTGTTAAGCACTATGAAGAAAAAATACATATTTTGAGAGGGCTAGAGTGTGATGGGGATGGTATTTTAAACAAGGTTACAGAGAGCTTTTCTGATAAGGTCATAGACATGTGAGCCAAAAACTGAATAAAGTGAAGAGACATTTGCAGATATTTGTCAGGGACAGGGGCATTCTATGTAGAAGGAAGAGCAGGACAAAAGCCCCTAGGCCAGAGGGTACTTACTATGTTTATGACACAGCAAGGAATAGGATTTGAGTTCAGTGAGGGGAGCGCTCACATAGTAATTATTTGTTTGTTTATACTAATTTTTGTATTAACCCTGAGGAAGTAAGAGTGCTCATTTAGCTATTCATATTTTAAATTCTCCATAGAGCTTAATTTTTCAACCTGAAATGTGAAGTGTTTAGATATTTGGCATCACATAATAAGGCATAAATGCTTTATTTTTTAAAAAATTAAAAATCAATTTGATTTTATGGTTTCTTAATATTAGTTACTACTGTGGATCACCTATTTTTTTTCTGTGATGAATGAAGATCACTTTAGAGGAATGTAAGCAAAAATTACATGAAATGATCATTTTATAGATGTCACCAACAAAACTTCCAGAGGAGATGGTAGGTGAGCCTACATGATTCATCTGAAATAAGTAAGAGAAATCAGTACAAGTACTTTGTCTAAGTTTGATGTTCTGTGGATCTTAGTTAAATGAACATCTAGTCATTAATAAATAAAGCTGATTGCACATTTTCAAAAACAATTCAAGCTTCTTTAAAAAAAAACAAACGTAGGATGAAGAATGCAGTCTAGTGGAACTGCTATGAAGAAGTGGCAGCCAGTAGCCTGCTGATTTCAATAACTTCCATTTTGGCTCCATCCCCCACCCTCCTCCTAAATCCACTCTTAACAAAGAATCCAGGGGGTGTCTTTAAAAGCATAAAACAAATCCTATTGCTCCACTGTTTCACACCCTTTCAGAGAAATCCAGCCTTCTTTCCATGGTCTTCCAAGAGCCTGGATGACCTGACTTCAGTCTTGCTCTGCAGTCTTACCCCATCATTCTCCCCCCTACTCATTCTGTCCTAGTCACTTGGCCTCCTTTCTGTCCACAAGCCTGCCAAATGCTTTTCCCCTCACAGGCTTTTGCTCTGGTTGTTTCTGGGCCTGGAATGCTGCTCTCAGCTCTTCTCATGCAGGCTATTCGTCATCCTTTAGGTCCCAGGTCAGATGTCACTTCCTCAGAGAGGCCTCTGAACAGCATTCTCTAACAAGGCTTTCTTCAGTTACTTTTTCTAGTTCCCTTGTTTATTTTCCTCATAAAAATAGCAATTAGGATTTACATGTACCTCATTTTCCTTGTCTTACTTGCCTATTGTTTTCTCTCCTACTAGAAGGTAAGCACCCTGGTCAACTGATAGGGTGAAACATTTGAAAAAATATAGGAATATGTTAAAAGTAAATTTTTTAGGATTTTTAAAAGCAATTAAAAATTACAAGTAAGGAGCGCCTCGGTGGCTCAGTGGGTTAAGCCTCTGCCTTTGGCTCAGGTCATGATCTCAGGGTCCTGGGATCGAGCCCCATATCAGGCTCTCTGCTCAGCGGGGAGCCTGTTTCCCCCACTCTCTCTGCCTACTTGTGATCTCTCTCTGTGTCAAATAGATAAATCTTTTAAAAATTACAGGTAAAATATAAACATTCTACAGAAAGGTAATAAAATTATAGTACCCTATTGCCATCTTTTTCATGGCTATCATGAAGTTAAATATGACTTAACTAAATATGGTGATGTAATACCCTTGGACTGGTAGGGGTGGACGTGGTATTTGAGTGCTGAATGCTTATAGTGGAAGTTGGCATTGTTGGTCCATCATCCATTCCACCTCTTCCCCATTGCACAGTGGCCATGAAGACCACTTTAGGGGTCAGCCTGAATAAATTGATTAGTGTAATCCGATTGCCCTTGCCAATCTGATAATCTGTGGATGGCAGTTCTGAGCCAATAAATCCATGGCACTCCCTAGGTTATAGGGAATGGCTTAGGAATGAACATATGATGCAATTCATAGTAAAGGTCTATAAGGGATTTGTCTAGATATTCAGAAAAAGAAATTTTCTTTATTCTAATGTGAAAAATCAGAGAATGAATCTCTCTCTTCCTTTGGATATCAGCTGTGTTAGCATAAGATCAGGAAGTACTACAGTTCATTTGCCCCACAGGATAGGCAGTCAATGGATGGGGACATCATTCCAAGGATAATAGAACTGCGGGAACCACAGAGAAATGGAGCTAGTGTCACTGAATGAAGTTGACTCAGGTTCACAAAAAGCTCTGGACTCTGAATTGTGGAAATCAGCACAATTCTTACTTCTTAAATGAGGTGGGATTGGCACTAGAAATTGAGACATCATCCTACCTGACAAAATCCCTACTTTCTCTTAACAACAAGTGAAGAGACATTTCTAAAATATGTAAATGAAGAAATAGCTTCCAATATATATTGTTTTTTAAAAAGATTTTATTTATTTATTTGACAAGGAGAGAGAGGACACAAGCCGGGGGAGCAGTCAGCAGAGGGAAAAGGAGAAGCAGGCTCTCCTCGGAGCAAGGAGCCTGATGTGGGGCTCGATCTGGCACCTGGGATCATGACCTGAGCGGAAGGCAGATGCTTAACCCACTGAGTCACCCAGGAGCCCCCAAGTTAGAATTTTAAATTGAGTCCATTTTAAGAAATGATTTCTTTAATTACTGTTAATATGGGCAATTTAAAAATCAAAGTATTTGTTGTTCTAAATGAAGAGAATGGTAATCAAGAAGCGGGGTACATAGAGTGGACATAGAAAGGAAGTCAGAGTCTTAAAGGATAAGAAGTTTGAAGTTTCATCTTTTTTTTAATTTGTTGGAGAGAGTGGGGGGAGGGGCAAAAGGGAGAGGGAGAAGCAGACTCCCTGCTGAGCGGGGAGCAGGACTCAAGACTTGGTCCCAGGACCCCCCAGATCACAACGTGAGCAGACACTTAACCAACTGAACCACCCAGGTGCCCCTCATCTTTTTTTTTTTTTTTAGTTCCCAGTGGGTAATATCTAAAACGTACGTACTATGTTACAGAGGTATTGAGCAACCAAAAAAAAAAAAAGAAAGAAAGAAAGAAATACTGAATGCTCGTTTGTTAAGATAGATTTCTTAAAACAAAATGGACATTTTATACATATGGTTGTCATAGCCCGTTTCTGAGCAGTAAGAATATTGGCTTTTCTTTTTCTTAGATTGATATTGATAGTATGCTTTCTCTAAATAATATTATGGCCCCATGTTCCACTTGTAAAATCTTTTCCTGTTTCAACGTGAAGCAAATTTATTCTTTTCCTGTTTCAACGTGAAGCAAATTTATTGCTCCCAGATAGACTTTCACAGTGTTCTCATGGTCACTCCGCATAAAATTCTGGATAAATCTTTGATACTTTCCTCCCCTTACTACAAATTCACTTTGCATCTTTTCTCATCCAGATTTCAAATGTCATCTGACATATATTTCAGTGGAGTGTTTCAGTATCTTCCACAACCAGTTAATTTTTATGTAAGATAAATAGTTGGAGACACATCAAGTAATTTTTTCACTACAGAAAATTGCCCCTGTGCAGGGAAAGTAGTGGCTGAAATCCAGCCTGTATCTACTTGCTATGTACTCTGGAATTTGCTGCCAGCAAGAAAGGGCACATTTTATAATTTACACAAAGTTGTTATACATATTATTGGTGACCAAGGTTGGAAAGGGAAATAAAAACAGCAACAGGAGAGGGTTGTTGAATATGTAATCAATTTCAACCAAGGTTTTTGGAGCATTCTCTGAGTGTTAAGCCCTGAGTCAGAGAAAGGAGGAAATCATTGGGCCTATGATGAATAAGGGGATCACAGATCTGTTGAATACCCCAGTTTGTTTAATTTTTCCCATTTTCTCATGTGGTTAGTGTCTCCTTTTGCTCTTAAATGTGTACCACTATGGATAGTAAATTATGTAGTCACCCTAAAAAAGGAAGGGAAAATTAATCCTAGACTGAGTGGCATGACAGGAGGGTTGGTTGGGGAAGGGACACAAAGTAGAAATATGACAGAAAACGTAGTGACTCTGAGCTGGTGAAGGGACACACTACTTTTAAGGAGTTTTAATTTTTTATTTATTTTTTACTTTTGTTAAAGATTTTATGTATGTATATGTGTATGTATTTATGAGAGAAAAAGAGAGCAAGCACCCACAGGAGAAGCAGCTGGTAGAAGGAGAGGGAGACACAGGCTCCCCGCTGAGCAAGGAGTCCAATGCGGGACACATGACCTGAGCCAAAAACAGCCATTTAACCAACTAAGCCACCCAGGCACCCTTAAGGAGTTTTCATTTGTCTTCAGAGCAGTGAGAATTAATGATGGTTTGGGAGCAGGGAAATGGTAAGATCAGATCTTTTTAGTGTTGGTAAGATCTAAAGTACATTTCCCCTACCACTGCCTTTCCTCCCCACCACCTCCCACCATATACACATACAAGGGACTAGGAAGAAGGAAAGGAGAATCATGTCCTTTCTGAGTATAAACACACTCATAACTGAGCTCCACTTAATCTTCAATCCACTATAACTCCTTGGAATGAATAACCCACCCTCTCCATTCCCTCTGTAAAACACAATGCTGTCATCGGCATGCTGAACTTTTAAGTGCTTATATGTGGTAAGCTATTCTACTGCAACATAGATTTCTGCTTCTGTAAATTGAATTGCATATTTTAAATTATGTATTTGTTCTTTTAAGCCTGTTAATGCTAGTTGTACTCATTGTTGCAGTTATATAATTGAAAAAAAATACATAAACTGATGAACTAAGAAGGCAAACTAGTTTCTTTGAAACTTTTGTGGAATGATTTTGAAAAACTGAAAGTCAACTGGCTAAGAATATTCAGATAAATGAGGTATATATGAAACAGCTGTTTAAAAAAAAGTGAAATAGGGGCGCCTGGGTGGCTCAGTGGGTTAAAGCCTCTGCCTTCGGCTCAGGTCATGATCCCAGGGTCCTGGGATCGGGCCCCGCATCGGGCTCTCTGCTCAGCAGGGAGCCTGCTTCCTCCTCTCTCTCTGCCTGCTTCTCTGCTTACTTGTGATCTCCATCTGTCAAATAAATAAATAAAATCTTTAAAAAAATAAAATAAAAAAAAAAGTGAAATAGCATAAACATCCAAAGATTCTGCGTTCAGTTTGCTTTATCATATACTGTATAACTGAAGCCATATTAATATGCTCTAGTAAAGGGACAGGCCAAGTTTGACCTGCAGTCAAAGCTGCTACTTGGTTGGGCTTACAGTGGTATATAGTCATTCTCCAGGATTCATGCAGTTTTTGCAGGGGGCAGACAAATGATAGGGACCTGTGGTAGGGACCATGTGTTAGGGTTCTCCAGAGAAACAGACTAATAGGATATATATAAAAAGAAATTTATTGTAAGGAATTGGTTCATGCTTTAGAGGCTAAGAAGTCCCAAGAGCTGTACAAATAAGCTAGAGACCCAGGAGAGCTAATGATACAGTTCTAGTCCTAGTCCAAAGCTCTGAGAACTAGGAGAGATGATAGTGTAAGTTCCAGTCTGAGTCTGAATCCAAAGGCAGGAGAAGACTGATTCCCTAAGAAATCAGGCAGAGAGAGAAAATTCTCCCATACTTAGCCTTATTTGTTCTATTCAGGCCTTCAGTACATTGTATGAGTCCCACCCTCAGTAGGGAGGGCAATCTGCTCAGTCCACCTATTCAAATGTAAATTTGAATCCAGAAACACTCTTATGAACACACCCAGAATGTTTAACCAACTATCTGGGTACCTTGTTGCCCAGTGAAGTTGACACATAAAATTAACTCTCACAGAGCACCACCCAGGCATCCTTGTGACCTTTAAAACTGGCACTCATCTCCACCATGCATAACTAAAATAGGATATATTGTTTTTTTTGTTGTTGGGTCAGAAGTAGACTGGGTATTAGTTTCTAAGGCTTCTAAGTCTTCCCCACTGTAACAGCTTTTACTTAAGAGCTAAAACCCAATATGGGGATTACTCCAATGCCAAATGTGTCAATTACAATTATAACCTTTAGGGATTGAAGAAATGAGCACAAGTTGTTTCCATAGACTCAGTGTAATCACTGTGAGTCCGAATTTGTCCAGGGCTGCATTTATAACTTGGCTTTTATATATTCCTACTCTTAATAGGGAGATCAAGATAATATTCTTAGTCTCTAGTATTGATGTCAACTCACATCCCGTGTCTAATTTTTCTTGAAATGTCTGGATACTTCCTTTTCCTCAGTGTTCAGTCACCTGAGAAAATGGCCTAGGTCCCTTTGCGGGAAGAAGAATCATTACAATATATATTTGCCATAGTGTTGTAGAATCCTTTCTGCTAGAACCTGGCTACCTCTGTAGTCAGTAGCTTCTGGGTCTAAAAATTAGCTCCAATCTGGGAACTGGGCAAGGATCATGACACTTTTTACTATTGACCATGCTTAGTCTCCTCATTCATTCTCCCTTTCTTTGATTACATATATTAGGCAGTATTTTTGTTGCCTGCCCATCAATTTTTTTTTTTTTCTCTCGGGGCACTTAGTTCTAGAAAACATCTTCGCAACTCCTTCCAGGTTGAACTCCCTTGGTATCATGCTGATTTCCTCAGTCATTAGGATAATTGTGACACACTGACTTCTGGTATTAAGTTCTGTCTTCTGGATTTACTATGCATCTGGGCCCCATCATTCCCATTACTACTAATAAGCCAAGTTCTATGAGCCCTGGTCTTTAGAGGTGAGCTGTACTGAACTTCTTCATGAGGGTGATAACTCTCTTACCAGGACATGCCCATTGGTTTTGGAGAATGGTGTACCCTCTGGCCCCTCTCATGGAACATAATCTTCCCTGTGGGCTTCTGGTCTCACATAATATATCTACTTCTCTGATCTTTTAAATCTTACCCTCCACTGTCGGCCGTGACAATTTAGGCATTTCAGCATCTCTCAGCATAGGCCATTACTTTCTCCAGACTTTTAGGAACCATCCTAACAGGAGATTTTCACCATCCCCTGGGACCCTGTCCGGTTGTGAATTCCCATAACCCAAGAATGCCAACAAGTCAATAGCTTACCCTTATCTACTCTTATGTTCTAGCTCTTTTGATCAAGTGCTCTGAAAACCTGCCCAAATATTCCCCTGTTTCCTGTCAGTAGATGCTGACTAGTTCTTGCTGCTTCTTTGGGGTATAGATAAGGCCTAGCATATTCCCATGTGGTGTAGCAGCCATGAAAGAATGTGGGCTAAGTTTCTTAGAGAGCCTTCTTTTGTTCAGAAGCACTTACTATAGTGACTTTCTGCCTGGGGGAGTGCTAGCTTTTAGGTTTTTTTTTTTTTTTCACTTTTTTAAAAGATTTTATTTATTTATTTGACAGAGAAAGGAGGGAGCACAAGCAGGGGGGAGCGGCAGGCTCCCCTTGAGCCAGGAGCCCTATGAGGGATTTGATCCCAGGACCCTGAGATCATGACTTGAGTGAAAGCAGACCCTTAACAGCTTAACTGCTTAACCAACTGAGCCAGGCAGGAGTCCAGGAGTGCTAGCTTTTAAACCAGAAAGGTGGGCAACTTCTGTAGGTTCTGAGTGTTCCTGGGAGTCTCTCAGGAACCAGAATTTTTGGGGCATCCACACAGCTCTCCATATGCTGTGCGTGTCGGAGTCCTGATTTTTCCAACCAGTTACCTACCCTTGGCTTCAGTTGTTTTTAAAGCTTCTTGGTTGATTAAGTTTTGAGTTTGGTGTTCAAGCTTTTTCTGTTCTTCTCAGGGCAGGAGGCAAAGGTGTCTTTGGAAGCCACTAGGAAAGTAGTTTTCACTTGGTTAACTGCTCTCTGGTTTTCATTAACCTTCTGTAGGCCTCAGTGCAACTTAATAATAGCCAGCTAATAATAGCTTGTATCTATTGTTCATACACGTACACACACTTTTGAATTGCCTACAATTTTGCCCCTGTCATGGCATTCCTCTGCTTCAGAAGAATCTCCCTAGTGACAGCTGGTGAATGTTTTCTTAACTGGGCCACCACATTGTACCAGAGACTATCCATGCCCCAGATACCACATGTGGTCAGGTTCACGGACAGTGGGACAGTTCTGATCCAGTTTCCCAAACCCCCTCTTACTGATTTCTCAGACTACTCCTTTTATGAAGTGTCTCACTCAGGAAACTCAAGAAACAGAAGATGACATGAAGTTAGTTGTACAGGAAGCCTATTAGAAAAAAGACGAAGGGAGAGAAAGCAGGATTGGGAAAGAAAGGTTTCAGATGATGGTACAAATATGACAAAAGCTCAGCCAGCACAATGCGTACCTCTGAAGCAAATATTCCTGTTGGGGAAATCCTACATTGGGCAAAGATGGCTGGGCCCTAGTACCACTTCGTGCTCAGTCATTGGCTGAGCAGGAGAGTTTGCCTCAGTTGGAATGCTGTATCAAAACCTGAAAATGCTGCAGGCAGAGGCAGTTACCTTAATGGCATTAATTGCAGCTGAATTGCAAGTTCTCTCTTGAAGGGAGATAGAAACCGTACACTCCCATGGCTATACTGATCTAGCCTGTAAAGGCTTAAGGGTGCCAGCAACTAGTAGGTGAAGAACTTCATCGAGGGGATGGGGAGGGAGGCTGAAACATGGAGTGCTGATTGAAAGTTGCTGAAGAAGCAGTTATAACACTGCATCTCCCCAAGTCTGTATCATTAGGCAAAGGCCAACTGCAAAGTGGAGTTTTATGGGAACACAATTATGCCCATCTGTTTACATGCTGCCCATGGCTGCTTTCTTGCTACAATTCAAGAGTTGAGCGAATCGAAGATATTTACTACCTGGAACTCTAGGGAAAAGTTTGCTGACTTCTGATCTCTTAAGTTTATTTACATCTATATATTTCTGTGGTAGAAATAATAAAAAACGGTGTGCCATGGCTATCTCTTCCAAAATCTGCAGTCAGAGAAATCACACTAGTAGCTTGAAATTGGCTGTGGTGGGAGAATTTTCACCATAGAAATAAGCAAATGCTGCAATTCAAGGCTTTTCCTTTTTGGAGAGCTGCTCGCTAAACACTGACTAGCAGCATTTATTGTTTCGTGGTAAGTGCGATGGACTGAATTGTGTCTTCCCAAAATACATATATTGAAGTCCTAACTCCCCATCCCTCAGAATGTGACTGCGTTTGGAGATAAGGTTTTGAAAGAGGTAATGAAGCTAATCCAGTGTCTTGAAGTCTATGAAGACTGGTGTCTTCATAAAAAGGTAATTTGGGATCAGATACAAAAGGAAGGCCATAGGAGGACTCACGGGGGGGAAATGGCTATGAACAAGCCAAGGAGAGAAACTCCAGAAGAAATCAACCCTGCTGACACCTTGATCTTGGGCTATTTTCCAAGCCACCCAATCTGAAGTGCTTCATTTGGGAAAACTAATATAGTAAGTAACTCAAGAAAGTGTCAGAGTTTACAGAGAAACATTTATTGAAATGATTTTCAAATAACATTGATCTCTTGAGTGGCTGCACCCCACTCCTTTCACCCCCAAATTCAGTTGCCAGATCAGCCTTTTGTATTCCTGGAAGACCAGTTCCATTAGGAAATTAATACTATATTACTGGTAGTACTATACTAATACTAGAATATGTATTTGAGTAGACTATTAGGCAAGGCATCTTTATGACTCCTTTGGGCATAAGTAGACTTTAAAACCTTACAAGTACTTTTAAAAATCAAGTGTTCTTGGGGAGATGCTAATCTACTTTCAGTTCAGATTAATACTACAGAAACAATAGTCAGAAATCTGTTTTTTGATATAGATTTGCATTCAGTTAATAAATACAATCATGTACCCATGTAATTTCTTTTCTGTAGTTTCAATATCTAAATATGAGGTCAGTAAATGAAAATTGCTTTCCTTTTTAGACTTTCAAATATGCACAATATATTTTGAAAATTCTGCTAGAATGAAAAAGGAGCAATTCCTGAAACACACAATTTACTAAGAAACCTCTTAAGTATTTAGGTGGTGTTGAGCAGTTTTCTATGTAGAATATTTACACTATGTGCAGTAATAGGTGCATAACTCCTCTGGACAATATGGAGTACTTCAGCCATTTCCAAAATTTTATTTTTTTAAGTTTTATTTTAATTCCAGTTAACATACTGTGTTTCAGGTACATAATATAGTAATTTAATACCTCCATTCATCACCCTGGGCTCATCCCAAAAAATGCATTCCTACTCCCTGTTACCTATTTAATCCATCTCCCTACCCAACTCCCTTCTGATAACCATCAATTTGTTCTTTATAGTTGAGAATCTGTTTCTTGGTTTGTCTCTCTGACTCTCTCTTCTTTTTTTTTTTTTATCATTTTGCTCATTTGTTTCTTAAATTCCTGAAATCATATAGTATTTGTCTTTCTCTGACTGGCTTATTTCACTTAGCATAATACCCTCTAGCTCTATTGATGTTGTTGCAAATGGCAAGATTTCATTCCTTTTTATGGCTGAATAATATTCCATATGGGGTGTGTGTGTGTGTGTGTGTGTGTGTGTGTGTACACGCCATATCTTCTTTTTTCATACATCAGTAGATGGACAGTTGGGCTGTTTCCATAGTATTGTTATATTCTTTGGGTAAATACCTAGTAGTGCAATTGTTAGATTGTGAGATAGGTCCATTTTTAACTTTGTGAGGAATCTTATACTGTTTTCCACAGTGGCTGCACTGTTTGCATTCCTAGCAACAGTACAAGAGGATTCCTCTTTTTCCATATCCCCACCAACACCTATTGTTTCTTATGTTGTTGATTTTAGCTATTCTGACAGGTGTGAGGTGATATTATAGTTTTGATTTTCATTTCCTTGATGATGAGTGATGTTGAGCATCTTTTCTTGTGTCTGTTGGCTATCTGTATGTCTTCTTTGGAAAAATGTCTATTCATGTCTTCTACCCATTTTTAAATTGAATTATTCATTTTTTGGGTGTTGAGCATTTCCAAAATTCTAAATGTATTCATATTTTAGCAGTGAAGCTATCTTTAAACAAAAGCTTGCTTAGAATTGTATGGAAAAGTAGTAAAAGTAGAGATGCTAGAATTGAAGTTAGGGAGGACTGTAGAGTCTCTTAGACTCAGTCATTTCTGTGTCATCCCGGAGGTCCCATTGGCTCCTCCCAAGAATCCTGAGCCCCTGAGAAGTAGAGTGTGGAATGCGTTATAGAGAAACAAGCATTATGTAAGGATTTGAAAGTTTTGCTCTGAGTTTGTGACTTTGAGCTGGTCGTTAACCTTCTCTGGTCTTTGGTTCCCTGATTTGCACAGTGGAAATAAAAGATATAGGTGATCTCTTAGGCACTCTTCAGCTCTAAAATTCTATGATCTCCAGTTCTACCTGGTTATAAACCATTTCACATCTATCCAGGTTACCAGGGATTTAATCTAAGGTCATGAGCAAGCCAGACTATGCCAAAAGGGAAACAATTCTTAACTGCACTCTGCATTCTCTTTAATTCTGGAAGCATATTTCATTTTTCACATTGGCTAAATTCATCTCTGGTCAGAAACTAAGAATTATTCCAAACTTGCCTGATATATCTGGCATAGATAAGGAATATTCATATTGTAATTTGGAAACTCTGTTAGTTCATGAATATCAAATTAACCAGAAACCTGGCACATAGTAGGCATTCAATAAATAGTTGTTGTCCCTTGTGACTTATTTAAAAGACACTGAATTACATACTTTAAAGTAGTGAATTTTATGGAATGTGAATTACGTGTCAATTTAAAAAGTTGTTGAGTGAATGAAATGTTGCATTTTGAATGTAGAAGAAAGAATATTCATGTTGCAATTTTAAAATGTTGATTTCTAATGTTCAGAATAAAACAACAAGAACCAAAAAAATAAAACAAAACAAAATAAAAACGGGAAATTAAAATCAAATACCTAATAGGAACATTAGTTGTCAAGAGGTGTTAAAGATATTTGGGATATGCCCTTGAACTTTGAGATTTGGCAAGCATGTATATAATAGAAATTTCCTTGCTGCTTTTTCAGAGGCAAAATAATGACCAGATCAGCTGTGTTCCTTTATGACATTTAAAAATGTTCTTATGCTTTATAAGTACTACAGTGACATTTAATGACATGAATTCATGATGCCTCATATATTCATATTATTTCTTTGGATCAATTTCTTAATGCAATGATAGTCATGGGCTTTTTTATTAACTATAAAAATTTACAGTGTTTGATCAAACTCAACATGAATGCAGTATTTTAATATATTTCCTCCTTTCTGAGTAAATGAATATTTGCTGGGAGGGTGTTAGGAATCTTTTAAGTTAGTTTAAAATAAAAATGCTTCATTTTTGTTTTACCTCTTTTTTCCAGTTTTATTGAAAAATAATTGATATACATCACTGTGTAAGTTTAAGGTATACCGAATGATGAATTGATTTACATATATTAAGAAATGATTACAATAATAAGTTAGCTAACATCAATTTCCCTATATAGATACAATAAAAAGAAAAAGAGGAAAAAATTTCTCCGAGTGATGAATTCTTAGGATTTACTGTAACAATTTTTCTATATATCACACAGCAGTATTAGCTATAGTCATCATGTACATTACATCTCTAATATGTATTTATCTTATAACTAGAAGTTTGTATCTTTTGAACACCTTCCTCTGATTCCCCCTCCCCAGTCTCTCTGCCTCTGTTAACCACAAGTCTGATCTCTTTTTCAATGAGTTCAGGTTTTTTGGTTTTTGGTTTTTGGTTTTGGTTTTGTACAGTGAGATTGTACAGCATCTTTTTTCTGTATCTGACTTATTTTACTTAGCATAATGCCTTCAAAGTTCATCTGTGTTGTCACAAAACAAATGGTAAGATTTCCTTGTTTGTCTTGTTTTGTTTTTAATGGATGAGTAATATTCAACTGAATGTGTTTAGTTTGGGGTTAATTACTTTATCCACTCTTCCATTGATGGACACTTAGATTGGTTCCATATCTTGGCTATTACAAATAATATTACTGTAAATAATGAGGTGAACATGGAGGTGTACATATCTTCTCTAGTTTGTTTTCTTTACCTTTGGATATAGACCCAAAAGTGGAAATGCTGCATCATGGGGTAGTTCTATTTTTAATTTGTTGAGGATCCTCCATATTCTTTTCCATAATGACTGTACCAATTTACAGTCCCACCAACAGTGCACAAGTGCTCCCTTTCCTTGGCATCCATGCCAGCATTTCTTGTCTCTTGCTTTTTGATGACAGCCATTCTAACAGGCATCAAATGATATCTCATGGTGATCATAATTTCCATTTCCCAAATGACTAGTGACATTGTGTATGTTGTCATGTACCTGTTAGTACCTTTCACATGTCTTCTGGTTTATTTCTTATTTTCACCATATAATTAACAGGAGAGGGCAATAATAGACTGCTTTCAAGAATTCTATAGCTTAACATATATTTCAGAGCCAAAACCCTATAATTCTGCTTTTAAAATGCTCCTTCAATAATGTGCGACATGCTCTTTATATTCATTACTAATGCATCATTTAAACCTCTCATGTATCCCTTACAGCAAAAAGTATCCTTAGTAATTGTCTGACCCCCTCACTTTATAGGTAAGAAGATGAAAGCCTAAAGAGCGTGTGTGATACCTCTAAGACTGCCTAACCACTTGATGGCAGAATTTATTTAATTTTGTCCTTATTACCACAACAAACCATTCGTTTAGTTTGCATCCATGAAATGGAAACTAGTTATGAACTTTGCAGTGGATTCAAAAGAGATCTGAAGAACTTAGGCTTGAATAAGATCAGATTTACCCCCTCAGAATTACTTTATAGTTTTAAAAAATGAGTCAAAAATTATTAATTTACATTATCTGAATTCACAAATAAATCTGATGCCTCTTCCTCTTCCTGGTCCTATTCCTCATTTTCATTGACTGTATTTCTATTAGTATGTTAATATTTGTATACATCTGGATTCCTTACAAAGAGGATTTGAGACAACCCCGAAACATATTTTTACAAAGCATAAAAGTCTTGGGCTTGCTTTGCACTATAGTATTAAGTTTGGATGCTATATAAAAATCATTATATATTAAATCCCAGGTCTGTATTACTTTGCTTGACTAAATGCTTTTTTTTTTTTTTAATTATTCAGCCCGTGAGAACTCTGCATTGCCCTCCTCATGGTGCATTTGGGGCCTTCCCTCCTCTGAACTATCGTTCTTGCCTCCTTCCCTTCAAAAAGGTAAAGCGCTGGATAGGTTGTTTGCACATAACCTCCAGACACCGGAGTGCTGGCCAGAGTCTGGCCCTCACTGTCTTGGGGTGCTGCTGAGAGTTCCAAGTGAGCCAAAGCAGAACAGTATAAGTACCTTCCAAAAAAAAAAATCATCACAGCATATTACATCTGTATGTTGGTTAAAAATTATTCTTAGTAAGAACTTTGATAGGCTTTGAAAATTTCTGGCAAAAATTGTCTTTCTTATCGTATAGGTGGCTCTAAGTAATATAACACAGTTCCCGTTTTGATGCTACAATATGAGCAAACTGTAAAGATCAGGGCATAAAATAGACATTTTAATTAACCATTTAATTAACTGTTTAATTAACCTTGGTTTTCCCACCCAGGTTTATTCTCTTTCTGCTCCTGGGATATGAGTTGGAAAATTGTTCTTACTAGTAGCTTCTCAACAACAGCAGGTACAGTTTACCAGAGTATTTGCTATATCACCAAAATGCTTCTGTCCTGAGTAATCATTTTTTATTATATACTCACTGATGAACCAGAGAATCAGTAAATACACATGTGCACGTACCTGTAGAAATATAAATGAAAATCTTGGGTGCTGTGTGTGACACCCAGATTTCAGCCCCTTTAGGACTGAGACACCCATGCTTACATCTACCTGGAGTGTTGGCTGGGGACCTCTCATAGCTACCTTCTTATCTTGAAATCCTCTTGATCTGAAGAAGATCCTGCATCAAATTTACACTCCCTCTGTCGACGTGGGGAAATTCTGAGGGGGCTTCAGAGCCCACATGGGTCAGCTGAGGCCTGTGTTACAATAGCATCACGGTTCAAATTCTCCCTCTACCCAATACTGTTTCTTTTACGGCTCACAGATCTTGTTTCTGAGAGGAACCCCCACCCCCAACAGGCCTCCTACACGCAGATCTCAGAATCTCAGGGTGTGTTTCCTAGGATCCAGCCCTGCAATAGTATATATATATATATATATATGGATATATGGAAATAGGGGAGAGAAAAGAAGAGAGAAATTTGAATGAGGTGATTAATTTTAGCTATCACATGTGGCATAATCATGGGGGAAGGACAAACACAAGGCTTGGATATCAAATTCATTTTCTTAAATACCACTGCTCCTATTTTATCTACATTCCTTTTACTGGATGATCTTCCATTTATCCCTAAATGTTAAACTACCTCATCCCTATGTGCTTCACTCTCTTTTCTATGATTCCATGAGCAATCTTTACATTCAAATTATTCCTGTGAATTTCATTAGTACTTACAAATGGTTTCCTAAATCTTTAGTTCCAAGTCTGATCTTTTCTGAGATCCACAGGAAAATTTCCAAAGGCCTTTTTGACCTCTCAACTTGAATTTTCTGCAGACAATTCAAATTCATTATGTTTAAAACTCAACTCATAAAGTGAACAAAACTGCTCCCCCATAGTCCCCATTCCTTTTTAATACAATCACTGTCTTCCCAGTTCCTCAAAGTAGATTACCATAATCATTGTTATGTTTCCTTAAGAGCTTACTAACCATTCATCACCAAGTCTTAAAAATTCTAATAAAAAATTTGTCTAAAAATCTAGTTTTTCCTCTGCTTTATTCAGGCCTTCACTTTTCTTCTTCTTCTTCTTCTTCTTCTTCTTCTTCTTCTTCTTCTCCTTCTCCTTCTCCTTCTCCTTCTCCTTCTCCTTCTTCTTTTCTTTTTTTTTTGTTTGCCCCAAAGCCCATCTATATACCCAATTTTACTTCTTTAGCCATCTGCTCATTTTCTCGTTCAATCCTGTACCTCTTAATCAGTCTAATTTATTACATGTCACTTAGCTATAGGCCTATATAAGAGACTACCCAGTGTTTGCAAAAATCATTCTGGACCCACTTCCCTGTTTGTGGTCCATTTCTTATACACTCCCTGATCCTCATTCCATCATTTCCACTTCCCGAACCTGGCATTTGTGTGTAAATTCCGGCTCTCAATTCTTGAATCTTGGGATTCTGACTTGCCTTTTTTTATTTTGGACCTTTGCAGGTAATGGAGTTACCATAGTCCTTCTCATGCTCTAAGGTCTTCAGCACAGGGTAGTTTAACATTTAATCCCTGTGTGGGGACAATGGACATTCTGCTGCTAACTGTACATTCTAGGAGTATACTTTTCCTAAAGATATGTGCAAAAATACACTTTAAGTCAGCAGTTGTTTTTTTTCCCCCAACAATTTTTTTTTTTTTTTAAACGCACATGCTATGATGCTAGATGCTGTTCTGGCTACTAATGATAATGCAATCACAAAATCCCTTATATTCTAGTGTTCTAGTGGGATAAGTGCATCTGTTGAAGCCCAAAGATAAAGGAGGGTGAGGGAGGGGAATGCTGACCATAATATTTATACCTATCCACCTGGCTGAACTAGTCTGTTAAAAAGAGAAATTGCTTGTCCTGCAGGTACCAGCAGCTTCTCCCACAGCTGTTCTAGGGATCTGCAAGCCAACATTGCTTCATTCCCTCAGACATGTCTTGGGGTCAATGAGAAAAAAAATGCTGTTCTTGCTTAAGCAACTGCAAGTCCACATGGGAACCTAAGACTCATAATTGGCACATTTAATAGGGTGATAGTTTATAACATAACATGATACAACTTAGTGTTTTTTGCAGCCTTCCTCCCCCTGACTTTGAGGCATGTTATACAGAAGGAGCTAGAGGCTATTATACCGAAGAAGCTACCCCAAAAAGGACATTGATGAGCTTTAGATTCAAAAGCTGACTTTCTTGACCTCTCTCTAGGAAGATAATTGTCTTGCAAACCTGGAGAGTGAAAAGGTTTTCCTAAACTCCTTTTACTTGCATTTAACATATCAAAAGCTAGGCCTGATAGCTACTGGGCTTTCAGGGCACCCCTAATCACAATAGGAAACATTGTGTTAGGACCCAGTTCAAATGTACTTATATTCATTATATATAGTATAAATATGATAGCTGAAACAAAACTGTTACATAAAAAACTTATTGTTTGCAATATATTTTGATATACTTTATCCACTACAATTTCATTTATTTTTAATACACTATTCACAACACACTGAGCTGGGATCAGAGTTAAAAACAAACAAAAAACTAGCCTAGTGGTTTTTCAAAAAGGGAAGATTAAATAGGGGAAAAGAGAAATTAAGCCAGCTTTTGGATGGAATGACAGGGGTCCAGCAATGCTTAAGGGAGAGAATCAGAAGAATCAGAGTATTCAAATTCTTGATGTTGAGTAGAATTGATCAGTAGGAAAATATCTGTAATGGAATTACATTAATGTAGGTTATAAAAATCAAAATGTATAAAGTCACTGAGTTCATTACTGAATTCAGGGGAAAGTATAAGGTCACCAAGACATTATGAAAAATAGATAAGGATGAGGCAAGTACAGAATGTTTTCATTATTATGATGATAAGCACAGGATGAGCTAAAAACCACAACTGGAGTTTGATCAAAGGACAGGCTCTAACTGACTGATGCTGCATAAGGCCCCACTCCTAGTGTCCTGAATAATGGAGTCCCTCTTCATGATCACAACATTTAAATAGGAAAATACAATAAGAAGATGAAGTAATTGTTAAACAGTGCTAGAACAATCTGTAGCCTAGTTATTGTCACCTTGGGGGAAAAGGAGGGAGCAACTGGAAGGTAAGGCAGAGAGAAATTGTAGAAGAAAGATGAGAACATAAAAATGATAAACTTGGGTTAGGCAAAAAAATGTACAGGCTTGGATGCCCAGAAAACACTTAGATGCTTTAGACCTGTTACATTTAACTTAGAAGATTGTGTTCACTATGGATAATAGAAGTTTGTGTCTCCAGATTGCCTCATCTGTGTGTCTCATCTTCTTTCACCTTTCAGACAACAAGTGGATTAGGCTGAGGTTTTCTTGGACTGGATTAAGTTAAAAAAATTTTTTTTCTTTCCTGTTTCCCAAAAGCAAGTGGGGACTCCCAAGGAAGATCAGATGGGTTATAGAAAATGAAAAGACCTCATCGTTATTGTATATCTGAGTAGAGTGAATAAATGTGTGAGCCTATCCCTGTGATCTTTGCTCAGATGTCACCTTTCCACGGTCTGTTTATAATTGTACACTGACTACTTCTTATTCTCCTATTCTGCTTTACTTTTCTACATAGCGTTTGTCACAATTATGTGTTGTGCTGTGGGTGTGTATGAATAGTATAATGAATTGCCATGTTTCCATCACCAAGCTTCAATAATTATCTATATTTTACCAGTATTATTTAACCTATACCCCCATTACTTTTATTTCTGGTGTATGTTAAAGCAAATCTCAGACATTATAGCATTTCCTTCCACATTGTACACTTTACTTACTATGTTTAATGTCTGACCTACCTTACTAGAATGTGAGCTAGATGAGGGCAGTAATTTTTTTTTAAGATTTTATTTATTTATTTGACAGATCACAAGTAGGCAGAGAGAGAGAGAAAGAAGCAGACTTGCTGCTGAGCAGAGAGCCTGATGTGCGGCTCGTCCCCAGGACCCTGGGATCATGACCTGAGCCGAAGGCAGAGGCTTTAACCCACTGATCCACCCAGGTGCCCCGAGGGCAGTAATTTTTATCTGCTGTAATCACAGGAACATTCCCAGCACCTAAGAAAAGTTTTCTGGCATATATAAGTGCTCAATAAATATTTTTCTGCTCCCTGCTCAGTAGGGAGTCTACTTCTGCCTCTCCCTCTGCTTCTCCCTGCACTGGTGCTCTCTCTCTTTCAAATAAATAAAATTTAAAAATAAATATTTTTCTAATGAATGAATATGGAACTTATAAAGAGTAGTTTTAGTTTTTTGCTAATTATGTATAGATAAATGCACATTTTTATTTAGATAAGCTGGCAATTTCCCATTGGTGAGTTGTGTGTGGGTTTCTGGCCATCTTCTAGACTGTGTTTGAAATGTCCAGCTTACCTTAGCAGAACATTTAGCACATCTGTTTTGGAAAGTGTAAATATAAAATTTAGGTTCTAAGAGCAACTGGCCTGAAACTGGCCCACACTTATGGCTTAGATCAGGAGGACCTGAGGAGAGAGCTGACTGGGAAACTGGCCCAGACTGTGAGTCCACTAGTTGGCCACAACTGACAATAACTGAGACAATTAGGCAGAAATAAGTAGAGATTATGCCTTTTAGTGTCTGGTAGTGAGCCAGACATAACCCCAATCAGGTCCTAAACTAGACAAAAACACCATGCTCCATCATTCAAATGAAGAAGTACAAACATAAGTCTTAATTGTACTCTCATGCTAGTGTTGCTTTTAGAAATTTCAGTGCTCTTTCAGGAGCACCTGGGTGGTTCAGTTGGTTAAGCAAGTGCCTATGGCTCAGGTCACGATCCTGGAGTCCCAGGATTGTCTGGCATCAGGCTCCCTGCTCAGCAGAGTCTGCTTTTCCCTCTGACCCTCCTCCTCTCTCAAATAAATAAATATATATATATATTTTTTTTTAGAGTGCTTTCTCTAAATACAATGCCCTAGCTGGGTGGGGGATGTGGTAACTGAGGGATGGGCTTTAAAGAGGGCACCTGATGTGATGAGCACTGGGTATTGTATGCAACTGATGAATTATTGAACTCTACATCTGAAACTAATGATGTAATATATGTTGGTTAATTGAATTTTGAATTTAAAAAAAAGAAAAAAAAATACAATGCCCTATACTATGGCACTACTCAGTTATCTCTTTCTTTGGGATTAGGAAATTCTGGAAGACTTTCTTTATTCACTCCAACCCCTTAGGCCACCTGCAAAATCATCACCCTAGATTGTTGAAATGCTTGAATCTTTTCAGAGACCACATCACAATCTGGGTAGATGCATTTTCCAAAATGGCAGGCCAGCAAGAACGTTTTCCCTGTACCGAACCTCCAGTTCCCCTAGTCGTTGTCATATGATTTATTAAGAAAAAGTGCCTAACACTGATATCCTATCATTGAGCCCATTTCTCCTCATGCTTTTAGCAGTCACTGTTCAAAGTTCTATATCTCTGTATCCATTTGTCTATCATCTACCATCTTGGACCAATTACTGCTCCAGCTATGTTTTAGATTATTTCCAATGCATATACTATACAGGCCCAAGGCATAATCTGCTACAGTGTAGTTTTCAAAAAGTGTATTGTTCTACCCATTCAGCTATTCAGCTAATCACCATATTTAAGCCATCAAAGTTTCTATCCCTTTTCTCCCATACCCTGTCTCCCCAAGAACAAGCCCTGATGGTTACCTGGATGAACTGCTAGAGGAAACCTACAGGATCCCTCCTTCTGTTGGATATTTAATGTTTTAGCTTGGCCAGCATGTTCTCCTTTCTCATGGTAAAGACATCAGATTTTTTTTTTTTTAAGGCATTGCTTCTCTTCCATTGTCAATTCACTTTATTAGGTTGGGACTGATCCTCCCCCAGCTTTGGTCCAGGAGTGATTATGTGATCCGGATGGAGAATCACATCAGTCTAGCCATAGTGCTTGGGCCATGGTTAACTACACAATAGAAGACAAGAGGATAATTTCTGAGCAATATTTGAAATTGTTGGGGGTCAGAAAAGCTCACTTTAAAACAGATTTAAACCAGTATTAAAAATCTTGAGCTGTTGTTGACAATTTTGCTACTGTGTGTGGAGAGCCTGCCTAAGGAGAGCCTAAGATTGAAATTAATGCGGAGTAAAGTAGAATCAATATATGGCTAGATGATATTAATTGAACAATTATTTTGTGTTAATCAAACAACCATACAACTAACTGTTTAGTCTACAATAACCCTTAGAAGCAGGGTAAATATTTATTATCCCCAATCCAGAGATGAAGTAAAGGAAGCTAAATGTTTTGCCCAAAGTTTCACAGCTAGTGGTAAAGCCGAAACTTGAACCTCAACAATCTGGATCTAGAATTGTGTTCATTACCAGTATGTTACAGTGGTAATTAGCTATTGCTAATAAATACATAAACTTCAGAAACAAAAAGAGAGAGAGATCCAGTCATTTGCCTTTAAGCTCTCAAATCTGGTCATGCCTGAAATCATAAACTTCTTGATTTTTTTTTTTTCAATTAAACAAGCAAAGAGATTTCTCTCCCCTTCCTATCCCTTCTTCAGAAGCTGGTTTAAATCCTAAAACTGGAAAACCTGAGTAATCTACGCTCCAGTGGGGAAGGAGCAGTATAAAGTATATACAAACCTGTATCACACATCCAAGCAGACAGACCACGTGGGAAACACTGGATGGCTTTCCCTAATGTATAGGCATTTACATTTGTACTTTTTTGAGGATAAGTCATAAGTTTCTTTAAGATAATTCACCGAGGGAACCAACCCTTTAGTATCCCCCCACCCCCATGTGGACACCTGCTTCTTCATGTTATCTTTTATTTCATGCCAAACCTGGCTAACATACACACTGCGTTACATCTAGGACCTATAGCTTCAGCTGGGGAATCTGAGTATATAGTGAAAGTAGTGCTCTGCTGAGCTGGTATGCTGCGATTGTCCTCATATGGAGATTGCCTCTGAATATGTATGCCTGCTTCCTTAGGTCATTCCAAAGAAACTTAGACCGAGCCCTGTTTGGCAGAAGGGATCTGAGTCCTTTGTAGTATCCATTTCAACTCTGTAGCCTTAAATAATCCCAATACATCCACATACATGAACCTAAAGGTGCCTGACTTGCCCTTGCTTCTTGTTCTTTTTCTGTGTCTGTTTTGATCCTGTCCTTAACTGACTCCTGTTTCTTCAAAACACCTCCTATTTATCCTCCCAAAGAAATCCAATGATTTCTTAACCAGTATTACAAAGCGTATCGACTATAAAGGAAAAGATTGGCAAATATTGACAAAGTAGATGATATTAAAATTAGGAACTTTTATTCATCAAAATCTACCATAGAAGAGTGAAAAGGCAAGGTTTAAATAGGAAAAAAAATTTGAAATGCTTATAACAAAGTAAATTAAAAATTAAAAAGAAAGTTAGGGGGTGCCTGGGTGGCTCAGTGGGTTAAGCCTCTGCCTTCCGCCTAGGTCATGATCTCAGGGTTCTGGGATCGAGCCCCGAATCGGGCTCTCGCTCAGCAGGGAGCCTGCTTCCCTCTCTCTGTCTGCCTCTCTGCCGACCTGTGATCTCTCTGTCAAATAAATAAATAAAATACTAAAAAAAATAAAATATTAAGAAAGTTAGGTAACAATAGTAAAAAGAACAAGAAACTTGGATAGACATGTCATAAGATATAATATCCAAATTTTCAATAAATATATGGAAAGACACTCAACATCATTAGTTAATAGGGAAATGAAAATTAAAACTCTAATGAGTTAATATTAGCCAGTGCCCAGAATGGTTAAATTAAAAATATCAGTACTAAAAGTTGATGAGGATTTGGGTACCATGTGTTGGTATTGTTCTAGAATTAGTGTAACCTTGGGAAAATGATATTACCTACTAAAATTAAACATATGTACCCTCAATGAACAGCAATTTCAGTCTTAGACATATACTCAACAGAAATAAACACACATAAACATCAAAACTACCCTGGAAATTCATAACAGTATTACTTCCTATGACTACAAACAGGAAGCAATCCAGATGGAATTAGAATGGATAAATAAAAAGAAAACATGGTGTGTGTGTGTGTGTGTGTGTGTGTGTGTGTGTGTGTGTGGTGTGTGTGTGTGTGTGTGTGTGTGTGTGTGTGTAGTGGAATACTATTCAATCTTAAAGAAAGAGAAAATTCTGCATTTTATGACAACATGAATAGACCTTGAGAACATTATGCTATGTGAAGTAAACTAGATACAGAAAGACAAGTACTTTGTGATTTCACTTATATGAAGTATCTAAAATCATCAAGTTCATAAAGATTGGAATGGTATTTACCAGAGGCTGGGCAGAAAAGGAACAGTGAGTTATTAATCAACAGGCATAAACTCTAGAGATCTGCTCCACACCATTGTACTTATAGTCAGAAATAATATACACTTAAAATTTGTTGAAAAGATAGATCTTATGTTAAGTGTTCTTACCACAATAAAATAATAATAATCAATAGATAAATAATGGGTGGCACATTCATAAAATGGAAGGGAAAGTGACATACTTTATTTCCATTTACACAGTATGGAGGGATCTCAAAGATATAATGTTGGCTGAAAGAAACTAGACATTAAATAATATAAATGCATGGTTCCATTAATATAAATTTCAGAAACTAAATTTCAGAAATTAAAATAGTGGTTACCTTTGAATATCAGAGAGCTGATAGCTCCATCTTGCTCCAGAATACCTCTCATAATATGTATATTAACATGGCTAACTGCTTAGTGGGTAATTCTATCCACTATCCCAAGTGCTGCTCTAGAACACTGACAGGTTCCCCAATCTGTCCACCTGATTCACCAGTGGAAGTGGTGGTAGAACTATACTCCAATAATAGCTGGCAACTCAAATTTTCCCAAATGCCTCATGCATATGAGTACCTATTTGTTCGTACTGTTTCCTCTGCCTATCATAAAATTCCCCCTTCTCTCCCAGCTGAGGAACCAATACTCATGATTCAAAACAAAGATGGTACTACCTGAGACCAGAGAAAGAGGCAAAAATGTATTAGAGTCAAACCTACCTTTGACTTTTGGCTTGCCACTTTCAAGTTGTGTGCACTTGGCTATCATGTAACTTTTTGGCTTTAGTTTCACATCTATGAAGTGAGAGTAATGATATTTAGCTCACAGGCTGTTTGGGGAAATATATAAGATGATGCAGTAGGAGCACATTACATATAATTTTTCTTTACTTTCCCTTTTCCTTGCAGTATTACTTGCTTTTTGTTATAGATTCCTCTGGGACCCGCTTGGAATAATTTTGAAGCCATTAGCTAAAAAAATGTATTTAATATAGCTGAACTTGGTACTAGGAGTGAGAGTTACAAAAATGAGTAAGATGTAATTCACCAAGAAATTACTACTTTGGTTAGCAATAGAAGGTTGATTGAGGGGCGCCTGGGTGGCTCAGTGGGTTAAAGCCTCTGCCTTTGGCTCTGGTCATGATCTCAGGGTCCTGGGATCGAGCCCCACATCGGGCTCTCTGCTCAGCAGGGAGCCTGCTTCCTCCTCCCTCTTTGCCTGCCTCTCTGCCTACTTGTGATCTCTCTCTGTCAAATAAATAAATAAATAAAAATCTTAAAAAAAAAGGTTGATTGATTGAAAAAATGATCTAATGTAATTATTTTAGAAAAAGTAACAAATAAGGCCATTATGTACAGAAAACTGAAGTTTGAGAGAGAGAGAGAATAATTGGGAATCTACAGTAGTCATGCTGATCCAAAGTTATCAATAACTAGCCCACTAGGATGTGTGAAAGGAAACCAGAAAAGAGAAATAATACATGAGACATTAAGATCAAAGAAGCAGGGGTGCCTGGGTGGCTCAGTCGTTAAGTGCCTGCCTTTGGCTCACATCATGATCCCAGGGTCCTGGGATTGAGCCCTACATCAGGCTCCTGCTCAGTGGGAGGCCTGCTTCTCCCACTCCCACTCTGCCTGCTTGTGTTCTCTCTCTCTCTCTCTGTCAAATGAACGGATAAAATCTTAAAAAAAAAAAAAAAGGTCAAAGAACCATTTAGAAACATTTTTTCTAATACACATTGTTCATAAAAATAATACAATGGGAAACTATTCTGAAGCTTCATGGCTAGGAATAGTATTTGTTGATTCTGAAAACAAAACCTATCAATATTTTATCAGTATAACTGTGTATGCTTCCATTGGATTAGATGAATCACAAATATTCAAAAACAAACCCCCCACACTATAATAATAGTAAAATTCATCAAATGGATTTCTAGTCACATTAAACATAAATTTTATGAAACATCCTGATTGTAAATATTAAGAGATGATGAGAATTCTGTTACTGTTTTGTCAGAAAAAGGAGATCTCTCTTGAAATGAAGAAAATAAGAAGCTAGAAAACATGGAATGGAAATTGTTACTACAAAGCAGGAAGACTACCCATGTTGTAACTATTAGAGAACCATTTCGATGCTCCATGGCTTCAAGTGAGTACTGACTCTGTAAAGAGATATAAATCTTGAAAATACACAGAACTTGAAATTTGTTGCTATTATTATGAGCTTGTTTAAACGACAAAGTTTTACTTTGACATTTAAATAAAATCTCTAATATGCGATTTGCTTAAGATATACTTTGTTGCATATTAACAACTATAAAATAAACTTCTACTATAGCAATGGAATGTAAGTTATAAAGACATTTCTGAACAGCAGAACTAAACTGATTCCTTTAAGGTTAAATGTGAACTGTTTGGAGAAAAAAAAAGGAAAAGGACATATTAACAAAAAGCCCTAAGGTGGTCTGGGAAGATTTATCACAAAACAATGTTTCATAGAGCAGATCGTATAGTGATGCTGCTGTTATTAAGCACTGAACTAAGATTCCTAAATAGAGACTAAAATTTTTTGATATAAAAATTAGGTTACATATTTACAATTGTGGATATATCAAAAACGAGTTTTGAAAAAATGCCTCTAGAAGAATCAGGGCTTGCCAAAACCCAAAACAAATCTAGAGTTTTCATCAGTGACAGATATGTGGGAGTTTGTTTTGAAGTAACAGAGCAATCATAATAGAGAAGATAGATTCAGGAGAAATAAAAAAATTCCTTAAGTAAAATCATGGAGAATCACAATAACTATTTAATAGGAACCAATATTCTAAGTATTAAATTCTGGGATATTGCTTATCTGGAAGGAGAATATAGACATTATTTTTATGCTTACACAAATATTTGGAGTATAACTTCATCCTGAACAATATTAGCACCTTGAACATTTGTTATTTGTAATCTTGTATAATTTGGTTATGAATTTACTTTGCCCATTGGGAGTAACCTAAAACCAAGCACCATTCCTGAATAGTTAAGATATCACATATCATACTTAGGGAAGGCATAAGGAAACCCAGTCTAGAAACAATGGAAGAGTGGGGGAAATGAAGCCAGAAGTGAATAATTCCACTTGGAAGAGAGTTGACGAAGAATTATGGGCAAACTTGGGGCTTGGTAAATGCAGAACATATTGGACTAAATGATTTCTTATTTCACTCTTAACTCCAGAGTTCTGCAATTTTAAGCATTAGAAGACAGGAGTCTTTTCTTATAGTGAAAATTGATTAATTAATACTGATTCTCTATATTAATTAAGTTGTAATATTAGCTGCTCTAATAGTTAAACACCAGATTTCAGTGGCCTAATAGTGTGTTTATTTCTCATTCTTTCAATAGTCCTGTTTTGTAGCCCTGGTTTGGAGACCTTCCGAATATTTTGGGGGTGGAGTCCAGAATCTGCCCTATTTCTTGGTCCTCCAAGAACTCTTCGATCAGGTAGCAGATAAAAGACTACAGGGGAAGTTTTGTGTGTGTGTGTCAGGCTTATTGTGGCTTATGTCATTTGTGCACATATTTCACTGGCTAGAACTCAGTCTTTTTTCTTTCTTTCTTTCTCTTTTTTTTATTAACATATAATGTATTATTTGCTTCAGGAGTACAGGTCTATGAATCATAGACCTTACACTATGAATCATAGTCTTACACAAGTCACAGCACTCGCCATTGTATATACCCACCCCAGTGTCCATAACCCAACCACCCTATCTCTCCCCTCCCACCCCCCAGCAACGCTTAGTTTGTTTCCTGGGATTAAGACTCTCTTATGGTTTGTCTCCCTCCCATTCCCATCTTGTTTCATTTTTGCCTTCCCTACCTCCCACAACCTCCTGCCCTGCTTCTCAAATTCCTAATATTAGAGAGATCATATGATGGTTATCTTTCTCTGATTGACTGATTTTGCTTAGCATAATACTCTCTAGTTCCATCCATGTCATTGCAAATGGCAAGATTTCATTTTTGATGGCTGCATAGTATTTCATTGCATATATATATATATATATGTATATGTATATATATATACACATATATGTATATATATATATACCCACACACATACATACATACATAAATACATACATACATACCACATCCTTATCCATTCATCTGTTGATGGACATCTAGGTTCTTTCCATAGTTTGGCTATCGTGGACATTGCTGCTATAAACATTCGGGTGCACATGCCCCCTCAGATCACTACATTTGTATCTTTAAGGTACATACCCAGTAGTGCGATTGAAATCATAGGGTAGCTCTATTTTCAACTTTTTGAGGAACCTCTGTACTATTTTCCAGAGTGGCTGTACCACCTCGCATTCCCACAAACAGTGTAGGAGGGTTCCCCTTTCTCCGCATCCTCACCAACATCTGTCATTTCCTGATTTGTTAATTTTAGCCATTCTGACTGGTGTGAGGTGGTAGCTCATTGTAGTTTTGATTCATATTTCCCTGATGCCGAGAGATGTTGAGCACTTTTTCATGTGTCTGTTGGCCATTTGTATGTCTTCTTTGCAGAAATATCTGTTCACGTCTTCTGCCCATTTCTTGATTGGAATATTTGTTCTTTGGGTGTTGGGTTTGATAAGTTTTTTCTAGATTTTGGATACTAGCCATTTATCTGATATGTCATTTGCAAATATCTTTTCCCATTCTGTCAGTTGTCTTTTGGTTTTGTTAACTGTTCCCTTTGCTGTGCAAAGGCTTTTGATCATGATGAAGTCCCAATAGTTCATTTTTGCCCTTGCTTCCCTTCCCTTTGGTGATGTTTCTAGGAAGAAGTTGCTGTAGCTGAAGTCAAAGAGGTTGCTGCTTGTGTTCTCCTCAAGGATTTTGATGGATTCCTTTTTCACATTGAGGTCTTTCGTCCATTTTGAGTCTATTTTTGTGTGTGGTGTAAGGAAATGGTCCAGTTTCATTCTTCTGCATGGGGCTGTCCAATTTTCCTAACACCATTTGTTGAAGAGACTGTCTTATTTCCATTGGGCATTCTTTCCTGCTTTGTTGACAATTAGTTGACCATAGAGTTGAGGGTCCATTTCTGGGCTCTCTGTTCTGCTCCACTGATCTATGTGTCTGTTTTTGTGCCAGTACCACACTGTCTTAATGATGACAGCTTTGTAATAGGAACTTGAAGTCTGGAATTATGAAGCTACCAACTTTAGTTTTCTTTTTCAACATTCCTCTGGCTGTTTGGGGACTTTTTAGGTTCCATATAAATTTTAGGATTATTTGTTCCATTTCTTTGAAAAAAATTTGATGGTATTTTGATAAGGATGGCATTAAACGTGTAGATTGCTTTAGGTAGCATAGACATTTTCACAATATTTGTTCTTCCAATCCATGAGCATGGAACATTTTTCCATTTCCTTGTGTCTTCCTCAATTTCCTTCCTGAGTATAGTTTTCTGAGTACAGATTCTTTGCTTCTTTGGTTATGTTTATTCCTAGGTATCTTATGGTATTGGGTGCAATTGTAAATGGGATCAACCCCTTAATTTCTCTTTCTTCTGTCTTGCTGTTGGTGTTTAGAAATGCAACTGATTTCTGTGCATTGATTTTCTATCCTGACACTTTACTGAATTCCTGTACAAGTTTTAGCAGTTTTGGATGGGAATCTTTTGGGTTTTCCACATAAAGTGTCATATCATCTGCAAAGAGTGAGAGTTTGACTTCTTCTTTGCCGATTTGGATGCCTTTTATTTCTTTTTGTTATCTGATTGCTGATGCTAGGACTTCTAGTACTATGTTGAAGAGCAGTGGTGATAGTGCACAGCCCTGCTGTGTTCCTGACCTTAGCAGAAAAGCTCTCAGTTTTTCCCCATTGAAAATGATATTCGCTGTGGGTTTCTCATAGATGGCTTTGATGATATTGAGGAATGTACCCTCTATCCCTACACTGTGAAGAGTTTTGATCGAGAAAGGATGCTGTACTTGGTCAAATGTTTTTTCAGCATCTGTTGAGAGTATCATATGGTTCTTGTTCTTTCTTTTATTAATGTATTGTATCACATTGATTTGCAGATGTTGAACCAAGCTTGCAGTCCAGGAATAAATCCCACTTGGTCATGATGAATAATCCTTTTAATGTACTGTTAGATCCTATTGGCTAGTATTATGGTGAGAATTTTTGTATCCATGTGCATCAAGGATATTGGTCTGTAATTCTCCTATTTAATGGGGTCTTTGTCTGGTTTGGGGATCAAGGTAATTCTGGCCTCATAAAATGAGTTTGGAAGTTTTCCTTCCATTTCTATTTCTTGGAACAGTTTCAGGAGAATAGTTATTAATTCTTCTTTAAATGTTTGGTAGAATTCCTCTGGAAAGCCGTCTGGGCCTGGGCTCTTGTTTCTTGGGAGATTTCTGATGGCTGCTTCAAGCTCCTTACTGGTTATAGGTCTGTTCAAGTTTTCTGTTTCTTCTTGGTTCAGTTGTGGTAGTTTACATGTTTCTAGGAACACATCCATTTCTTCCAGATTGTCAAATTTGCTGGCATAGAGTTGCTCATAATATGTTCTTATAATTGTTTGTGTTTCTTTGGTGATGGTTGTGATCTCTCCTCTTTCATTCATGATTTTATTAACTTGGGCCCTTTCTCTTTTCTTTTTGATAAGTCTGGCCAGGGGTTTATCAATCTTATTAATTCTTTCAAAGAACCAGCTTCTAGTTTTGTTGATCTGTTCTATTGTTCTTTTAGTTTCTATTTAATTGATTTCTGCTCTGATCTTTATTATTTCTCTTCTACTGGGCTTAGGCTTCCTTTGCTATTCTTTCTCTAACTCCTTTAGGTGTAGAATTAGGTTGTGTACTTGGGACCATTCTTGTTTCTTGAGAAATGCTTGTATTGCTATATACTTTCCTCTCAGGACTGCCTTTGCTGTGTCCCAAAGGTTTTGAACAGTTGTGTTTTCATTTTCATTTGTTTCCATGAATATTTTCAATACTTCTTTAACTTCCTGGTTGACTCATTCATTCTGTGGTAAGATGCTTTTTTGCCTCCCTGTATTTGAGTTCTTTCCAACTCTCCTCTTGTGGCTGAGTTTTATTTTCAGAGCATTGTGGTAAAAAAATATGCAGGGAATGATCCTAATCTTTTGGTACCAGTTGAGACCTGATTTGTGACCCAGGATGTGATCTATTCTGGAGAATGTTCCATGTGCACTAGAGAAGAATGTGTATTCTGTTGCTTTGGGATGGAATGTTCTGAATACATCTGTGATGTCCATCTGGTCCAGTGTGTCATTTAAAGCCTTTATTTCCTGATGTTGATGTTTTGCTTTGATGATCTGTCCTTTTCAGTGAGGGGGGTGTTAAAGTCCCCTACTATTGTAGTATTATTGTAGATGTGTTTCTTTGATTTTGTTATTAATTGGTTTATATAACTGGCTGCTCCCATGTTAGGGGCATAGATATTTAAAATTGTTAGAACTTCTTGTTGGACAGACCCCTTAAATATGATACAGTATCCTTCCTTATCTTTTATTAAAGTCTTTGTCTTAAAATCTAATTTATATTATATAAGGATTTCCACTCTAGCTTTCTTTTGATGCCCATTAACATGGAAACTTGTTTTCCGCCCCCTCACTTTAAATCTGGAGGTGTTTTGGGGTCTAAAATGAGTTTCTTGCAGCCAGCATATCAATGAGTCTTTTTTTTTAACCCATTCTGATACCCTGTGTCTTTTGATTGGGGCATTTAACTCATTTATATTCAGAATAACTATTGAAAGATATGAGTTTAGTGCCATTGTATTGCCTGTAAGGTGACTGTTACTGTACATTGTCTCTGTGCCTTTCTGGTATTGTACTTTTAGGTTCTTTCTTTGTTAGAAGACCCCTTTCAATATTTCCTGTGGGGCTGGTTTGGTGTTTGCAAATTCTTTTAGTTTTTGTTTGCCCTGGAGGCTTTTTAATCTCTCCTATTTTCAATGGCAGCGTAGCTGGATATAATATTCTTGGTTGCATATTTTTCTCGTTTAGTGCTCCTTTCTGGCCTGCTAGATCTCCGTGGATAGATCTGCTGCCAATCTAATATTTCTACCATTGTATGTTACAGACCTCTAGTCCCAAGCTACTTTCAGGATTTTCTCTTTGTCACTGAGGATTGTAATTTTTACTATTAGATGATGGGGTATGGACCTATTTTTATTGACTTTCAGGAGGGTTCTCTGTTTCTCCTGGATTTTGATGCTTGTTCCCTTAGCCAAATGAGGATAATTCTCTGCTGTAATTTGCTCCAATATACCTTCTGCCCCTCTCTCTATTTCTTCTTCTTCTGGGATCCCAATTATTCTAATATTGTTTTGTCCTATGGTATCACTTTTCTTTTGAATTCTCCCCTTGTGGTCGAGTAGTTGTTTATCTCTCTGTTTCTGGGATTTTTTATTCTCCATCATTTGGTCTTCTATATCACTATTCTCTCTTCTGACCCATTTATCCTAGCAGTAAGAGTCTCCATTTTTTATTGCACCTCATTAATGGCTTTTTTGATTTTGACTT
>ML104230.1:13691-32305 GCA_003697995.1 Taxidea taxus jeffersonii | reverse complement strand
AGACTTGAAGTTGATGACCTAATTGTATAAAAAATTGAAATTTAAAACATTGTTAGTATGTTGGGTTATACTAAGGAGGTACATGCTGTGAAAATACATTTTCACCCAAATTTTGGAAGTAATTTTTTATCCCTTTCCTGTGATTTGATTTTTAAGGTGAATTTAGATTTATAAATTATATTTATATTTTATCCCATGCTGAATTTTACTTAAAAGCAACTGTCTTAAGGTAGTGTTCGATGGCAAAAAGAAAATAAAAGTAAGAAAAAGAAAAATGAAAATCAACAAAATGACAATAGAAACCATAGAATAGGAAAATTTATTTGTGAACTATCTGTCTGATATCCAAAATATGTAAGTGACATATAAATTGATAACAAAAAAATCTACTTTATAAATGGGCAGAGAACCTGAATAGACATTTTTTCAAAAGAAATACAAATGACAGACAGGTACATGAAATGATGCTCAACATCACTGATCTTCAGGGAAATGCAAATCAAAAGCACAATGAGATATTACCTCACACCTGTTAGAATGGCTATCATCAAAAAGACGTGAGATAGCAAATGTTGGCAAGGATATGGAGAAAACAGAATGCCTTTGTGAGGTTGGTGAGGATGTGAATTGGTGCAGCCACCCTGGGAAACAGTATGGCAGTTCCTCAAAAAATTAAAGTAGAACTACACTTGAGCCAGCGACTCCAGTTCTGCAGATGTACCCATAGTAGCAGTATTGACAATAGCCAAGATACCGAAGCAACTTAAGTATCTATCTATGGATGAAAGGAGAAAGAAGATGTGATATCTATCTCTACCTCTATCTATCTACCTATCATCTATCCATAATTCAGCCCTGAGAAGGTAATCCCGCCATTTGCAGCAATGTGGAAAAAACTTGAGGGTATTATGTTATGTTCAATAAGTCAAACAGAAAGACAAATACTGTATGATATCATTTATTTTTTTTAAAGATTTTGTTTATTTGACAGAAAGAGACACAGCGAGAGAGGGAACAAAAGCAGGGGGAGTGGGAGAGGGAGAAGCAGGCTTCCCGTAGAGCAGGGAGTCCGATGAGGGGCTGGATCCCAGGACTCTGGGACCATGACCTGAGCTGAAGGCAGACACTTAACGACCATGCCACCCAGGCACCCCTGTGATATTGTTTATATATAGAATCTAAAAAAGCTGCACCTTTGGAAACAGAATAGAATGCTGGTTGTCAGAAACTGGAGTGGAGGGGAACAGGGGAAATGGGCAGATGTTGGCCAAAGGCATGAACTTTCAGTTATAAGAAAAATAATTTCTGGGCATGTAATGTACATCATGGTGACTCTGGTTAACAATACTGTATTGGATACTTAAAAGTTGCTAAGAGAATAGATCTTAAATGTTCTCACTACACACACACACACACACACACACAATTATGTAATTATGTGAAGTGATGGAGGTATTAACCAACCCTATTATGGTAATTATTTTGCACTATGCAAGTGTATTAAATCAACACAATGTTTACTTAAAACTTACATATCATATGTCAATTGCATCTCAATACATCTGGGAAAAATATTATTACTTAGTTGAGGGAAAAAATACATTGTTCAGAATCCAGTTAGGTAGCAATTAAGTATTCATCTTTTTATATTTTATTAAATTGGAAGGGGAGGGTGCCTAGGTGGCTCAGTCAATTAATCATCTTCCTTTGGCTCAGGTCATGATCTCAGGGTCCTGGGATCGAGCCCCATGTCAGACTCCCTTCTCAGTGTGGAGCCTGCTTTTCCCTCTGCCTCTGTCCCTGCCCCCTGCTCATGTGTGCATGTGCTCTCTCTCTCTGTCAAATAAATAAATGAATAAATGAATAAGTAAATAAAATCTTTAAAAAAATAAATTGGAAGGGGAAATGACCCTATTTTTAGATGTTAGCCTTTGAGATGATGGGTAAGGTGTATTTTATAAACAGAAAATAAAGTTTGCATACAGTCCCTTGGTTTCTAAGGGGCAACTAGAATAAACAGATCCTCTCTCTAGGTGTGAATGCTTCTCAGGCAGAAAGAGGAAAAATTCTCAGATAGGTCAAAGTTTTAATTTCAGAGAATGCTTAGTCAATAAGCAATGAGTACTTGTCACCTCCCCCAATTATTATTAACAATCCATAGGATAAAAACCGTGATAACTAATAAAGCACTTTGAGGTTTTATTGATATTTGTTATAAAAATTATAAAAATAAAAATAAAGAAGATTGGATTAAAATTTTCATAACATTTCTTACATACATTTCTAAATAAGTAAATGACAGTCATTTGACATAATTCATTGAAATACTCTAATTTTTAAATAGTTTTTTGAAGTGGAAGCAACAGGAAGACCTATGTGGTAATCCTTTTAACAGGTTCTGACTCACAATTTAAAGATAATTTGCTTTTTTTAAATGGGATTTTCCAGTTTTTAGTGGCAGATATTCCTTATTTGGTGGTAATAAGTAGTTACACTTAGATACACTTCATGCCTCTGATAGTCAATAAAAATTAGAATCTTTAAAAATATTAGACAATATAGAAAGTTATCTCTTCAGCAGACACCATTCGAATAGAAATGCCTGCCCGACGAAACTAAACCCTTCCCCTAATTGCAATGGTGTAAGTCTGAAGAGAATCTCCTTAGTCAGCTTATCTTATATGCATTTTCTGTTATTGTTACAGAACATAATTTCCTTTTAGGGACAGACTTTTATAAGATATTCTCAGCGGTATTATTCATCATAAATAGGCTTCATGTGTGTGAATAATGTTTAGAATCTGTCAAACACCACCAAGAAGATTTTAAACCTAAATCTTCCATAAGGCCAAAGCAAGGTGCTTAAGTAAAAATGCAGGCTAAATCCTTGGTCTGTAAAGTCATATAGTTTCAAATATCCTTTTCAGTGAGAGCAGTATGCAGAGAGGCCCATGACTTCAAAATATATGGCATGAACGCCCTGGCTAGGTTTCTAGGTTTTCTTCTCTGGCCCGTGATTATTCACCTTCACATCAGAGCTCACTCCGTGAGACAGCATCTTGCACAGTGAATGAATACCCAGGTCAGGCCCAGTTTTCATCGGTGCTTCTACTTACCAACATTTGACCCTATGAAATTGCCATTTTTGGAGGCTAAAAAATTGTGTAACGTCAGCAAACTCATAGTGCTCCGCTGAATACTTGTATGACCACGGGTAAATAATTTCTTTAGGGCCAAACAGCCCTATTTAGAAAATGAAGAGAATAAGGGTTGCTCCATAAAATCATCACAAGAATGATGTACCTAAATTAATTTGCATAGTGCTTAGCCCATAGCAATTCTTTCAATAAAAGGCAATTATGGTTATAGCAAATCATAGCAGTAATGTGGGCATTTAAGAAACGGTGTTACTACAAATAAAATCAGTGTTCATGAGGGTTCCTGAATGTACTCAATTTCCTTCAGTGCGAGATACCTGAGTTTCTAGGTCAAGTTTATGCTTGCTGCCTTAGGAGGATTGTTCCACAATACCATGCAGGGGTTTCTGCTGGGGTCACATTCACTCTTTTTTGTTCTATTTTGATGGTGTTCAAGATATCTCACCTGGGAATGTTATTATTGGTATTTTTAGTTCTTTAAATTCCTACTGCTCTTGTCTTCCCTTCCTTCTGTTATTTGACACTTTCCTCTTAGGACTTTAGATGCATTGCCATGGAAGATTCTCCATTGGGCAGAATCATTCGATTCCACATTTCTCATCCTTATATCCCCTGACTATCCTCTTCAGGTCTGCCCCCTTCCTCCCTGCAAGAGTTTCCCTCAGGAACCTCCCAGGTGAGTTCTTGGTTTTGCAGAATGGTGTCTTCTTACCGACCAACCACTCTCCTACTCTTGTTTCTCGGTATGGAATACAGGACTATCAGCTTGTACCTCACAGAATCAGAAAATGTGATACAGATAACTCCACAGAAATATCAGGTGTAAGCATTACCCAGGGAGAAATAGAAGTGCTCAACAAAGAATATATATTTGAGCTGCTTTTGTCATTTTTGTAACTTTTTTCTTTCTTACCAAAAGGAAACCAAAGTTTGGGGAATTAAAGTCATTTGCTTAATGTATCACAGATAGATGCAAAACTGGTTTCAGAACCCAATTCTATTCTTATATCAAAGCCTAGTTTGGGTTACATTTCCCTCTTATGTCCTCCTGCAAAACTTAGTATATTACTTTATATGAAATAATAATGATCGGTGTTCTTGTCTGCCTTTTTCCAAACAGAGGGAATGCATTTTGTCATCATTTTAAATCGAGTACCAGGAATGTTCTTGATGAATAACTGAACAAGTAAACTTTCCCCATATTCTTGTCACTTGCTACTTTGAGAGAGCTTCAGTTTTCCCGATTTTTCTTCCTGACTACAGATGTGACAACTCTTAATTAAAATCTCAGCATCTCCCAAAGATCTTGTATTACTGATCTCCATCTCTCAGTGGTGCCATTGCCTCTTAGCTATCAGCAGAAACCTTCCCCTTGACTGGGGAACCACAAGTTTCCATGTGCTTGGCCTGGGTTGTGCCAGCAGTGAAAGGAGCAGAAAGTAGAAAGAAAACACAAATAATCTGTTAAAGCAGAGGAAATATCAATAGGCCCAGAAAAAATAAGGGGTTATTCCTGGAAAGGGGGAGTGTAACACTTCACACTTCCTTACTTGAGTGTTGAAAGCCTTCTTCTCAGAGCCTCTGCAGAATTTTACCACCGAGATGTGAGACAAAGTGAAGAATCAGCATGGTGCAAGTTTGCTTACGATTCAATAGTTGTAGGAGATATGTAGATTTATTTCTGGTTCAAATTAATTCACCAAGTTTTAAAATAATTGTATTCCTGTAGGCTTGAAATTTAGTAACTAATTGTAGCTCATTTTCTTTTTTATTTTATGCTTTTCTAGATGTCCTTGTTTACTACTGGGTGACGGGCTATGGCCATTATAATACTACGTGTTCAGATTCCTATCTTTCTTACTACTGCTCTATTGGAAATCCTGGAGGCCAAACATATCTTTGTCATTATCATCGTCATTCACTCAAAAGATGTTTATTGAGTGCTGACTACTGGCCAGGTAACAGAAGAGACATAAAACGAACAAATGTGGAAATCGTCAGGGGTATGATAAGTGTTATGAAGAAAAATAAAGCAGGGCAAGATGAGAGGGTGGTAGGTAATAGGAGGTTGGAACTATTTTATATGGGGTGGTGAGAGTTGGCTTCTTTTGATGAGCTCATACTTAGGAAGAGACCTGAAGGAAATAAGGAAGAAAAGCCACATGGTCATGTGGAGGTAGAGCATTCCAGGCAGAAAGGACAGTAAGTGCAAAGGCCCTGGGGGAGAACAGTTGATATGATTGAGGAGCAGCAATGTGGCTGGAGGAAAATGAATAGTGGGAAAGTGGTAGAGGATGATGTTAGAGAGAAGATGGGGACTATGTTAAGGTCTTTGACTTTTACCTTAGAATGGTGGAGGAGCGTCATGACCTGCTGAAGAGAAGAATGGAGAACAGAGGGGTGGAAGCTGGGAGACCAGGTCAGAGGCTACTGAAAATAATCCATATTGGGAGACTGTGGTGGCAATGGTCATAATGGAAGCAGCAGGAATAGTTAAAAAATAGTCAGACTGTGGATATATTCTGAAGGCAAACTCAACAATATTGACTGTTATGTTGGAGGCGGGGTCAAGGATGATTCCACATCCCTGGGCATGAATAATTGGAGAACAGGGTTTCTACTGATTGAGATACTGTATGAGGAGGCATTTCATGGTGAGTGAAGGGGCAGCAACATAAAAAATGCAATGCATTTTTCACTTTAAAATTTAAACATTTCTACCTGGCTTTAATTTTGGCATAGAAGTCTTAGGTTAACTGCTGCGAATTTCTTTTGGAAGACAGATCTTCTCTTTAAGGCAATGAGTAAGATTTTTATTCATCATAACTTAAAAGGATGGTAAACTAAAGTTGGTCATGATAAAATATAAAATCTCTACAGTCAGTCTGTGTATACAACTGTCTCGTGGATTTCACCTCCTTAAATAACAGGGATGACTTTGTGGTGTGTGAAGCCAGAAGGCATATGGTAAATGTAAATAATGAACTAGCTATCTGGGATTTTAAAAGTCTGGTCTTGGATTAAATTAATGGGAACTGTTTACGGAGAACCTGAGTACCACCTTGGGGTGATTTAGTTCAGGTACCCCAGAGTGACCAAAGTGTCCCCTGGGAGAGGTAGGTCCTGGCTGCTGTGGTGGCTCAAGAATATTTTGGTGGCTTTCCTGTGCACATAAAGAGGAGGACACGCATGGATGGCTGAGAACCTCCCTCTTCAAGGGCCCAGGGATATTTAATAAGCACGGGTGGCTGCTTTTTTCTCTCCACATGTGCAACTGAGAATTGTTGACTTTGGATTTACTTTTCATCCACTGTTTTGAAATCTAGTTTCTTTAACAATTAATTTGTCTTTGTTATTCAGTCCAAACAATCCTACCTTGTAGCTGTCATAACGTTTACTCAGAGTAGTAAGCAGTAAACCCCCACAATTAATAATCCTCCTGGGAGTCACCATAGTGGCCTCTTGTGTGAAAAGTTCCTGCCCCCTCGGTGTGAGCTGAACAAAGGCCGTTCATCAACCAAACACCACAAAGGCCTAAATTAGGAAACAGAGTCCTAGGAATAACAGACTTCTAGAAGGAGGTAAGACTCTCTGACCAGCAGCCTCAACAGAGCAATCTTGTTTCTAAATATAGAAGCAATTTTCAGGCCTCTTTTCAGGGCTGAGAGACAATTATTGCCAAAACAAATAAGGCAGTGTCTCTCTCCCCCAGGCGCTGAGTGAATGCCGTCTGGGCAAGGACGGCAGTGGGACAACAGCACACCAGTTTTGCTGGCCCGTGCTAGGCTAACGGCCTCTCTTAATTGTCTTCGAACGGTTTCAGCGTGTCCCCTTAATTGATGGATTAGGTAACTAAGACAGAATGTGAGACACAAGACAATCACAATGCACTTCTTGCCCATTCGCCTAACACAACAAATGTGTTGTACTCGGACGGACGGTGTGATCAAGAATGTTAATAATGTGCGAAACCTCAGGATACAGTTGCCAGGTCGTCTCAAAATTCTGATTATGCCCTGAAATGAGCCCTTTCAATTTATCTGGGTGTCCGGGCAGGGATGTGATGAAATAATGTTCTCTGCTCCAGTGAAGTTAGAGCTATGCATTGAATCCACACAGTTTCTACAAACAGCTTCATGGAGCTTCCAGGCTGTTGCTCATTAAGGACCACTCACCAGCATGCTTTCCAACTTCCAGGCCATCTACCTGCCTCTGTGTGCTTTCTCAGAATTCCACTTGCATCCCTACTTCATGATTTTGCCCCAGGATCATGTTCTTTATCTCCAAACATGTCCCGCAACTTCCACATGGGAGTTTAAAGAAAACGTAAGGTAAGGTCGTTCTGGTCTCAAAATTCCTTTATCTTCTTGACCCTTGCCCTTCTCCTGTTTTCGTCTTGACATCTTTCAACTCTGGATAGCCTCAGTTTTCTTTCTTCTCTGCTTTTGCTCCTGGGCCCCAGAGCAAGTCACAATAATTTCAGACTCTTTTTGTGTGTCCTCAAGGTCCTAGCTTCACTTCCCCTCACATTTTGTCACTGACTTCATTTCTGCTCTGATGAGAATGAGATCATTTTATGAGAATTTGTTCCACCTCACGTCCTCTGTACCCTTAGCCAACCTGTCCCCTTTTGTTCATTCTCTCTCTCTCTCTCTGCCTGGCACCTAGTAGTAATTCAAGAAATAGTTGTTGAATGAATGAATAATTGCTTCTTGATCTCAGTCCCTCAAACTAATGTTAGTACTTTGCCCTACTCCCCTTTCCCTTCATTCTTTGTCTTTCTGTTTTCTCTTTAAAGGAGACGTTCTTTTTTCAATGAAGCTTATCATACAAGGGGAAAATATGACAAGCTCTAAAAAATTTAAAAAATTACTTATATACAGAGAAAATTGCTGATGATATTTAGGAATTTCTTTCTGTGCTTTTATTTATTCATTCAAACTAAATCACTCCTATGTTTATTAAATTCTTCTGCTAAAGCCACCAGTTTCTTCTACTTCCCGCAGCATTTTTTAATAAGTCACTTGGAGCAAGTCAATTTCTTTAAGCTTAAGTTTATGCATTTATGGAATCAATAATAAGAATCACTCACATAATTAAATGGTAGAAATTAAAGGCAGTATGACATACAAGAATTTACTACACAACTTGGCGCATAGTGGCTGCTCAATAAACATTGACCCTTGTCATCTCCCTTCTCCTTTCATCTTTAAGCTTCTTTAAAAATTTATCCTCTTTCAAGAGCCAAGATGCCCTTCAACAGACGAATGGATAAAGAAGATATGGACCAAATATATAATGGAATATTACACCTCCATCAGGAAGGATGAATACCCAACTTTTGTATCAATATGGACGGGACTGGAGGAGATTATGCTGAGTGAAATAATTCAAGCAGAGAAAGTCAATTATTATATGGTTTCACTTACTTGTGGAGCATAAGGAATAACAAGGAGGACATTAGGAGAAGGAAAGGAAAAGTGAATTGGGGGGAAATAGGAGGGGGAGACAAAGCACGAGAGACTGTGGACTCTGAGAAACAAACTGAGGGTTTTAGAGGGGAGGGGGGCATGTTAATACCCTGGTGGTGGGTATTAAGGAAGGCACATACTGCATGGAGTACTGGATGTGGTGTATAAACAATGAATCTTGGAACACTGAAAAAATAAAATTAAATTTAAAAAAAATTTATCCTCTTTCACTACCTCACTTTCACCAACCACTCATTTATTTCTTATGTACTGTTTGGTATATCCAAGAGAATATATGTAACAGACTTGCTACAAACTGCAACGATAAATATGGGTAACTGTGAGTCCTATCATCTTAAGAACTACAACATCCTCAGTGCACCTGGGTGGTGCAGTGGGTTAAGAGTTAACTCTTGGTTTCAGGTCTGGTCATGACTTTTGGTTTGTGAGATTGAGCCCTGCATTGGGCATTGGGTTCCACACTCAGCAGGGTCTCTGTTTAAGATTCTCTCTCACTCATACTGCGCCCCCCAACTCTCTCACAAATAAATATATATTTTTTAAAGAATTACAAAATTACCATATCTCCACCCGTTTTTGTACTTGTTGCCTTTGTGTGTATGGTTATCCCTTGCTGGAGAGTCCTCCATTTCTACCTGCAGAAATTCTTCCTTTTTTTTTGTATCCAGACTATACACTACCTACTCTTGTATTTTTGGGGTTTTTTAAATTTTTTATTTTTTTTATTGCCAGACTGCATATTACCACTTGGTTCTCTGAGCCTTTACCATGTTTTTTTCCTAACATAATTTTTTGCTTTGTAATATAATTATTTCTACATAAATATACCCAACTAGATAGTATGGAAGTCTTGGTGACAGAAGTTGTGTCATTCATTTTTACTTCCTGAGCATAGTATATTCTCAACAAATATTTGTTGGTTGAAAAATTAGCCTCATCAAGAATCTATAATATCCTCACAAAAAAGGAAATCACACTATGCTTCTAAACCCTCAGAAAAAGTCAGGTTCTAATACACCACACACACACACACACACAATCATGGTAACAGGAAAGAGTTACCTGATAGGACCAATTAGGAAATTAGTAAGTTTAGATGGAGGGGTTATTTTCAGGTTGTGTACAATACCCCTTTGCTATCTCTTACCAAAGCTCCTGTTTCTGTCATCCCAGCCTCCAAATTTCACAACCATCCTATTCTTTGGAGGGGATTCAAATTCAAACCATTAGAGCCATTCAAAATTCAAGAATTAGCGTAGAAAACCACCATAAAATATGTTCATGTTAAATTAGGATAGATATAATATCAATAATCAATAATACAACTAGGAAATGCCTATCCCTATAAGACAGGGTCCTTAGAGACAGGAGAGACGAAAAGGTAAGGTTATGAGAGAAAAAATTACAAAAGAATCTAAACTGGTTTATCTGAAAAGCAATCAGAATATGGACCCTACTTGGGAGAGGCTAACTCCGTGAAGACTCTGAGTTTCACCTTTGCTAAGGACTAAGGATAGAAGAATAAGAAAACTACAAGTTAAATTATAATATGGTTAAATCTTGGCCTACTTTACAGGGTCCTTTCTTAGCTTAGTTTTATAAAATACATTACATTAGATTTTATCATCTTGACATTCTAGAAAACTCAGATAAGGCCTTAAGGAATCGAAGAACTTAAGAAATACATTCAATACTTAAATAATACATTCAATACACAAATAATCAATAGCACCTAGTGAAAATGATATCTTGCACAATTTAGAATTTTATGGCCTACTTGCTACTTTTACTGCATCAAAAGTTCTACTTAGGTACATTCTGGCCAGCCCTCCTCCTATAAACATCTGTTACAGTGGACAAAGTCTTTTCAGGCATTGGACAACAGGGAGTGATTCCTGAGAGAGTGGAAAGTCATGGGGTGAGTGTCATGATCATCAGTTTCTTTCTAGGAACTGTTTCCAAATCATAGTACAGATCAGTAGGGTCTGAGCAGGTGCACAGTGGTTCCTCTGAAGTGAGGAGGCTGATATTAAGTTTTGAGGTGGAGAAGTGGCTAGAATCTGTGGTGTGTTTCATGCAGAGAAGGAAGCTAGGCAGAGAAAGGACCATATGGATGCATGCCAGGGTTTTCTGTAAGCTGTGGCTGAGGGCTAGGCTGTACATGAGCAAGGCAAGGTCATCTCAGGCCTCTTAAACAGTGGCTAGCATGGCATTGGGAAGAGAAGAAACAGATGCAGCAATTTTCCTGGAAGATCAGTGTCAAGGAACATTCGAGTTCTGGACTTACAAGCATGGAAATATCCTATTAATATTTCCTCAACACCTTTGGCACCGAATACAAGGAAGAGCACATCTTAGAAGTAAGGATTATGACTTAGAGGAAGATCTATCTATCCTAAACCTTCTCAAACAAAACTTACAACAAATTCCAACAAAAAAACACAGAGAAAGGGGTTGGAGGTTGAGTCCTGCCAAATTAGGAAGACTTGGGAAGCAGTGGAGTCTATTCACAGTTCTGTACTAGTAAAACAAACCAAAGAGACAACACAAAATTCAAGGCTATAAGTGAGAAATTGGACTGCAAGTTAAAACAAAAATCTAAATTTGTCAGAGGAAGATAGCAGAATCTATAACCTCTTTAATGTATTATCCATAATGTGAGATCTAAAACACATAAGAGGGGCGCCTGGGTGGCTCAGTGGGTTAAAGCCTCTGCCTTTGGCGCAGGTCATGATCTCAGGGTCCTGGGATCAAGCCCTGTATCAGGCTCTCTCCTCAGCAGGGAGCCTGCTTCCCTTCCTCTCTCTCTCTGCCTGCCTCTCTGCCTACTTGGGATCTCTGTCAAATAAATAAAAATCTTTAAAAAATACATGAGAAAATGTGATCCATAAGGTAAAAAATGAATGATATAGAACATTCAAGAAAAAATGAGTATTAATCTGTGCAAACATTTTCAAAAGGTAAGGCCAACTCATCATATAAGGCCAGAATACCCTTGATAACAAACTTTACAAAGACGTTTTTAAAAAAGAACATCATAGACCAATATGATTTATAAACAGACAACAGAAATATGTGAAACATTTTCACTTTAATCAAGAAAATTTTTTTTCCCTAAGAATATAAGGTTGGTTCAACTTTTAAATATCAATCAGAGTAATTCACCACAAAGAAAAATCATGTGTTTGTCTTAAAAATGCAGAAAATTCATTTGACAAAGCTCAACATTCATTTGTGATAAATATTCTATGAAAACTGAAAAAGAGATGGCTTCCTCAATCTGATAAAATGGCATCTGTGAAAATCTATAGGTAACATTAGTCCCAATAGTGAAAGATTGACTGCTTTCTACTAAGTTCAGGAATACGCTTAATATGTTCACACTCACACGTTCTATGCAATACGGTATTAGAAGATCCAGAGTTCAGAGAAGGCTGAAATGACATGAGAAATGACATACTTGAAGAGGACACTAATCTCACCATGATTACCCCATTCTCATGACCTCCTATAAACACAGTTGCCTCTCAAATCTCCAAATCTCCAAACATTATTACCTTGGGGATTAATTTTTCAACATATGAATTTTGGTGGTGGGGGGCATAATTCAGTTCAAAACTGCTGCTGATATCCCACTGGCTTCTTCATTGTGGATAATGTATGATTTGGGGGTCATTTATTTGTCACATTAGGTATTCTTGGGGAACTTAGGTGCCCACTACCATAGCACCTCACTCCCATGGCTTCTGTGGTAGATGATTCTATGCGGGCACAGGAGCTTCCTCTCTAATGGGGGATCATTGGAGACATCAAATAGAGACTTAGAACTCTAAGTGTTGGTACTCTCTTTTCTTAGTCTCCTTTTCTTTTTTTTTTTAATGAACTTCTTTTTAACTTAAACTTTTATTATAATTTCCCTTGATAATTTCTTCATTTATTTCACATGGACTTCCTCATAGGGATAAGTTAAAATCAAAGACAAAACATCAGATTTATGTACATAAGGATACATGCTGATTTTGATATGGGTATATGGGTTGGAAACATCAACAGATTTGTGTACTTTCAACCCAATGCAGAACTAGAATAAGGTTTTACTTAAGGAAGCTCCATCTGAAAATGATGAGAATCCTGTGGTTATGGAGCAGTGATTTTGGGAATTCAGCAATCACATGGGGACAGTGAATGATATACATCATTTATTATTGACTGTAGAATAAGAAGAAGATCAAAGAAACAAGCTTAATAGGTGTTTTTTATTTGAATAATGCTTTATCTAAGAGCTTGGAATTTTGAGTACTGATAGAGAAATTATTTATTTTTTAAAATATTTTATTTATTTATTTGACAGACAGAGATCACAAGTAGGCAGAGAGGCAGGCAGAGAGGGGGAAGCAGGCTCCCCGCTGAGCAGAGAGCCCGATGTGGGGTTCAATCCCAGGACCCCGGGACCATGACCTGAGCTGAAGGCAGTGGCTTTAACCCACTGAGCCACCCAGGTGCCCCCCTGATAGGGAAATTAAAATAACCACTGCTTCTGTAACAAAAACAAAGGACACCATAGAATCATTAAGAAGACAATCCAACAAGAAGACAACAATTTGCACCCAACATGAGAACACCTAAATACATAAGAAGTTAATACCAAACATAACGGAACTAATGGTTGGTGATACTATAATAGTAGGGGACTTTAACATACTACTTATATCAATGGACAGATCATCTAAAGAGAAAATCATCAAGGAACTAGAAGCTTTGAATGACACACTGGACCAGATGGATTTAATAGATATATTCAGGACATTCCATTCTAAAAACAGCAGAATACATATTTTTTTCAAGTGCACATGAAACAGTCTGCAGCATAGATTACATATTATAAGCCTCAACAATTTCAAAAAGATTCAAGTTATACCATGCATCGTTTCTGACCACAATGCTATGAAACGAGAAATCAACCACAAGAAAAAATCTGGAAAGAGCACAAATACATGGAGGTTAAATAATATGGTACTAAACAATGAATGAGTTAACCAAGAAATCAAAGAGAAAAATTAAAAAAACACATGAAAACAAATGAAAATGAAAACCCGATGATCCAAAATCTTTGGGATGCAGCAAAAGTGGTTCTAAGAGAGAAATATATAACAATACAGGCTCACCTTAAGAAGCAAGAAAAATCTCAAATAAACAACCCAAACTTACACCCAAAGAAGTTAGAAAAAGAATCTGGCTGAGGGAAGAAAATAATAAAGATTGGAGCAGAAATAAATGACATACAAACTAAGAAAAACTATAGAACAGATCAATGAAACCAGGAGCTGGTTCCTTGAAAAGATCAGCAATATTGATAAACCTCTAGCCAGAATTATAAAAATAAAAATAAAAATGAAAATAGAGAGAGAAGACTCAAATAAACAAAATCAGAAATAAAAGTGGAGAAATAACAACCAAAACTACCGAAATGCAAAGGATTGTAAGAAAATATGAAAAGTTATATGCCAACAAACTGGACAGCCTAGAAGAAATGGATAAATTCCTAGAAACATATAAACTACCAAAACTGAAATAGGAAGGAAGAAAATTTGAGCAGACTTATCCTAGAATATTAAGTAGGCTCCACATCAAGCATGGAGCCTGACTCTGGGCTCCGTGTCAAAACCCTGAGCTCATGACCTGAGCCAAGATCAAGAGTTGGCCACTTAACGTACTGAACTACCCAGGCACCACTACTGCCTTTTTATAAAATAGAAGCATTTATATTAGGTTCTAACTAGTATTCATTCAGAAACTTTTCTAGTTTTATTTTTTATCTTTTTAAAAGATTTTATTTATTTATTTGAGAGAAAGAGAGAGGGAGCATAAGCAAGGTGGAGGAGGAGAGGGAGAGGGAGAAGCAGGCTCCGCACTGAGCAAGGAGCCCAATATGGGGTCGATTCCAGGACCCATGGGATCATGACCTGAGCCAAAGGCAAACACTTAACTGCCCGAACCACCCAGGCACCGCAGAAAATTTTCTAGTTTTATATAAAACCAATTTTTTTCTTGACACAGATTAGTCTATCTTAATTGAAATTAAGTGTCATCACTATGAACATCTGAGACTTTGCCTAATCTTCAGTTCTGTAAATACATTTAATGACTTCATGGAACCTGGCAACAAATTCTTTCCTTACCCTATTGATGATATCCATAGTGGGTTCTATTTAACTTCAAAAACTGAGTATTTTTTCTCCTTTAAAATGGGAAAAAATATTCATGATACTTGGAAACTGTATGTTGGCTGCATAGGCTTAAGCTTAGCAAAGGTTCATGCAGGCAGTTTTCAGGTGTTTCATATGGAGAGACCAAAAATACAAATTTTACATGTAAAGAATTCTGAGGTACTGGTGTTGGATCAGTAAAGGGAGTCAAATGTCATGTAGAAATTGCTCTGCTCAGGTGCCTGTGTGGCTCAATTGTTTAAGCATCTGCTCAGTCCTGGGATCGAGCCCATGTCAAGCTTCCTGCTCAGCGTGGAACCTGCTCCTCCCTCTTCCTCTGCCTGTAGCTCTGCCTGCTTGTGCTCTCTCTCCCTCCCTCTGTCAAATAAATAATAAAATCTTAAAAAGAACAGAACAGAAGAGAAATTGCTCTGCTACATTCCTGTAGCCAATACCATTGGCTGCGAGTGAGGAGAATAGTGAAAATGAGGTAGAAAATCTTACATGAAATTATGAATTAGCTACACCTACAATAGTATAGGTAATTTTAAATCACTTAATATCAAGAGAAAGCCCAATGAAGAAAAAACAAACTAATTAGAGGCTTGGGGTGGTATCTATACAGGAGAGTCTTGAAACACTAGATACTAAAGCCTGGAAAGGTAAAAATGGGCAGGAAACTTGTATAATATAAAATTAATAATTAAAAAAACTGATTAAACACTTACAAAATGTTAGGTGCTATGCTAAATGCTTTACATATATTAGCTTTATTGAATCTTCACCAAAATAAAACCAAGACAAAAACAGAAACACTTTGTTCATTAAGTATTTATTATTTTCATTTTACAGAAAAAGAAAAACTGTGTTCAAAGCTGAAGGCTGACTTGCGTGGTAGATGACAAACTAGAAGAGTAATCTGATAAATGACATTTGGTGATAGAAAAAAGAAGTAGCACACCAATGGCAGTAGTAAGTTCATGGACTTACTACCTCCAGGAATGGTATTGGGAGGGAATCTAAAAATACTTTAAAAGGCTTTAGAACAATTTACCAATGAACTGTAAAAAGCCACCGAGGGAGGCTGTGCATGCTGAACTTCTAAGATTGATGTCTAACAACATCCATCTGCCGCACCTTACTTGAGAGTGCCAGACAAAATATGAGTTCAATCTCAAAGGGAAATTTCTGTTTCATTTATCAAAGTGTTTTATTGATTAAAAAATAATCAACTATGGGGATACCAGGGTGGCTCAGTTGATTAAGCAACCGATTCTTGATTTTGGGTCTGGTCATGATCTCAGGGTCATGGGATCAAGCCCCACGTCAGGCTCTAAGCTCAGTGTGGAGTCTGCTTGAGATTTTCTCTCTCTCCCTTTTCCTCCCCCTGTCCTTGCTTTCTCTCTCTCTCTCTCTCAAATAAATACATGAATTTTTTTTAAAAGGCTAAATGAGTGAAATTTTCTTTTCTAAAAAATTTTATTTATTTGAGAGAGAAAGAGAGAGAGAGCATGAGTGGAGGAAAGGGCAACAGGAGAAGCAGACTCCTCTCTGAGCAGGAGCCAGATGCAGGGCTCAATCCTAGGACCCTGGGATGATTATCTAACCCAAAGGCAGTTGCTTAACCAACTGAGCCACCCAGGTGCCTGAGTGAAATTTTCTTAATCACATTAGTTCTTTAAGAAACAGTTTAAATTTATTAATAATAAGTTATAATAATTAATAAATACTATAATAACATACTGTAACTTCATAAAATGGCAATATATAAGATAAATTATTTCCTATAATCATTATTCCAATATATTTTATTGTATTTTCTTCCCTTGTTATGTTTCTTCTTTAGCTATATTCATAATATACAGAATACATATGTGTGTGCTCATGTGTGTATTTTATACTCTACTTTTCAACTATATCCTTCAATAAATAGTTTTCCATGATATCTCAGAGTTTAAAAACAATGGTTTTTAAAGACTATATAATACTTCACTGAAAATGGAAATTGAACTCCCTGTTGGTGTTGGATATTCAGATAGTTTGACTTTGTCTGTAATTATAAATAATACCATACATCTTATATACCTATTTGTATATATTTGGTAATATTTACTTAGTATAGATCCTTAGAAGTAGAATTATTATACCACCAAAAATTGCTTCAATACAATTTTACCTTTATTTTCTAATTGAACCCTAGGACTTTTCGGACTTACAGATTTCTCATTCTTCATTAATGAAGGTTCAAAAAACCTTCATTAAGGTTTTTATGTACTCTTGGTGTATTATAAACTCTCTTCTTCATTAATCAGCTGTCAATGCTTCACGAGGTATAATGTGATTTATACTCCATGTTGTGGGTCTGCTCCTTTGGACCACAAACTTGGGTATACAAAAAATGAACTTTACTTTTCTACATAATTTCACACTCTACTTATTCCACTTCATGGTGGAAACTAAATCTTGATCAATTTAAAGTAAATCCAATTAATTCTGTTTTTTTTTCCCCAATTAAGTTCAGTTCAGAGTCTTAAGACCATCTAACCTGCTGTCCAAGGTTGCACATGTGGAGAGTATTGTCTTCTTGTGAAAGCCTTGCATTTGCTCCATCATAAGCATGGGCTTAGTAGTTTTGGTAGCTTGAGCCTTACCCCCTCTCGGCTTCTCCTGGAAAGTTAAGCACAGATCTCTACTCTCAGGGTCACTCAGCAGCATCTTACGGTTCTACTTGCAACTGAACTTCTCCTTAGCCTCATGCATAGAGTTTATCTCTCCTGAGGCAGGCTCGCTTAGTAAATAATCTAAATCATCAGAGTTTCCACAAAGTCTAGAAACTTAGGCAACTGAGGCATAATATCATCAAGGATATTCTCAATCTGCAAAAATATAATATCTATATCTCTAGACATGTGAGCATCCTGTATTATCAATGATAAGACCTCAACTTTTGAAGCTCAAAAGTAAGGAACCAGCTTGTTTGGTATTTATGTTCTTGTGTTCTACTGGGGTCTCTCCCTTAAGCTTCCAAGGTGAAGTGTTTTAGCTTTCTGGTTTGGGGTGGGATCGGGGTTTTGGGACAACCACAGGTTAATACTTTCCACTGTTTGAACACATAGGATAGAAGAAGCTAATAAGTGTAAGGCATTAACAAGACATCTACAGGTTATGTCTTCCAGTTTTTGCTTTAATTCCCTGGTTGTCTATTTGAAATGTGAGCACTGAGTGTGGTGCTTAAACAATGTATCTTGGAACACTGAAAAAAATAAAATAAAATTAAGATGTTGGAAAAAAATTTTAAAAATGAAATGCAACATGGGTGCTTTTGTTTCTTTGGTGGCTATGACAGTGCCTGCCACCTAATGTATATTCAATAAACATTTGATTAAAAATATAAATGGCAGAACTAAATGGCAAGAATACCGTGGTGGGCATTACTAGGGAAAATTGGGTCCCCAGGCAGAGGCCCATCTAAAGTCTATTTGCAGATATGAACTAGGTAAGTATGGTTGTAATGCAGCTCAGATTTTATTCCAAAGAGCTGAGATGACTATGGAAACTGTGGCCATGGTCATACAGAATTGTAAGATGACAATAAAAATTTGAGACCGATGATAAGGAAGAATGCAACCAAACCTGTTTCAAAACTGGGTGTGAGTGGTAAGTTCGTACATGTATCCTTTTTCGTGTGTGTTGGTTGGTGTTGATGACAGCTTAAAGGTGCCATGCCGACCTAACCGATTCTATTGTTTCCTGCAATA
>ML104230.1:0-13291 GCA_003697995.1 Taxidea taxus jeffersonii | reverse complement strand
CGTGTGCTATTTTTGGATCCATTATATAGGTATTCCCACAAATTTACATCCTCTGTCAGGTCCCTTCAGCTCATTTGCTAATAAAGAATAATGAAGTGAAAATCAGGTGACTCTCCTATAATGTCTCATAAATGCAGTAAACTCTGAAACAAATGGAAGGAAATTTAGCTGAAAAATGGAAAGTATGTCATCTTTGAATTTGTTGAACCCTGTACTCTTTCCAGTCAAGTGGTAGTACGCTCAATCTTTCTCTTTTCACAAGCAGGAAAGTTTATTTTCATTTCACATGTCACTTGTGGCATAAATGGTTATTGGGAAGGTGATTTTTGAAGTTAGAAAAATTTGTTTGCTTTTATGCTCACATGGTTCAATATTTACTTCCCAGTTTTGTTCATTTTTATGTTTTGTTTTTAAGAATATCATTTAGAAAACTTCACTTTTGTGGATTTCACAAGCTTTGGCTCAGGCTATGAAAATGTAGTCACTGACTTAGAAAGATACTGATCCTTTTGTTAAGGCCCAGAAAAATTATGTAGGTTTCTAATTTAGGTCCCTATTCTTACTTCTCTGTCAACTCTTCTCTACCTAAACATAAAGGTACTTTGACCTTAGCACATTAAAACTATTGTGGTCTAATCTGACATTTATTATTTCTAAATTATGAAATACTAAGACTTACTTTGTGAACAATGTTTTCCTTGAAACTGCTTTTGTGATAAAACTTTGTTTCTTTCGTTTGATTCAGTAGAATGATTCTACATTAAGATATATATTAAATCTTACCAAAACACATAATTTTTGGAAGTTTTAGTCACTGTATACTGTAAATTGGAAAGTATATAAACTTAACCTATTCCATTGTTTATCTCTCTTATCAAGAAATATACTAAATATAATGTTAAAGTTTTTCTATGTCAACAAGAATGTAGTCAGCTTTAAGGAAAATATAATCTCTCACCTTACCAAGGGAATAATTTTAAAAAGCAAAAAGAAAGATATGTTGAGTGGTAGTCCTGGTGAATCACCAGGTACATATTTATCCTGACTTCAGAAATGATTTTCTTTTTATAGTTAAAAAAAATCATTTCAATTAAAAAAAAGAAATACCAAAAAATATCATTTCAAGTAAATTTTCAGGTGAATATATTTAAATTTAAAACTGTACTAAACAAACCAACTGGCCAAATGAGCTTGATATTCATCTCCTTTATTCACTGATGTATACTGTGGTTGGGAAAAAAATTTTTTTTAAAGATTTTATTTATTTATTTGAGAGAGAGAGTGAGTGAGAGAGAGAAGGGGAGGGAAAGGGACAGAAGGAGAGGGAGAAGCAGACTCCCTGCTGAGCAGGGAGCCTGACTCAGGGTCATGACTTGACCCAAAGGCAGATTCTCAACTGACTGAGTTGACCAGGTGTCTCCCCGGTACCACTGAATTTTGTTTTTAAGAAGACTGTTGAATTTCATCATTATAGACATGGCTCTAATGCTGTCACTATTGATGAAAGTATTCTGATATAATAACTTATGATTCTAATCAAATTACATACTTCCATGTAATTCCATATAACCATAAATTTGTATACCTCAGCTAGGATGCAAAAGTAAATATCTTTCTGGAACTATGTTTCTATTTTTTTTCATGAATTTTGATCTCCAAATACTGTAGGGACATATTTGGGATTTGAATGAAGGCATGGCTTATATTTTAGCTTTTGATTTCTTGATTGCTGTGATGAGTGGGAACCTGATTACTTTCCATGTGCTTTCTGGCTTAGAAAACTCATGTCTGTTTTTGGCGTTGATCATCCTTGGTTAATTTAATTTTATCAATATCTGTAATTCCTCTTCTATTGATAAGTAAACCTTGTCATTTCTTAGTGAGCCTCTTGTTTGCTTCTAATTTTTGATACTTGATGTAGTTGAAATATTTTTCATGGGATGTTTACTCATTTTTTCACTTTCTGCTCTTTTTATGTCCCTATATCAATTTCACTCTAATGAATATTAATTTAATATTTTTCATTTCCCTTTGTACTGGATTTCTACATATATTCTTAACTATTTATTCACTTCATTTAAAGATAAATATTAAAAATATTTATAAGTATAGTAACAATGCATGTTACAAAATAAACATACTAATGGTTAATGCAGTTTTGACTTGGTTTTATTTATTATAAAAAGAATACAGAATATAAAACATGAGGATAGATTATGACCCTGAGTTGGAGGTAAAGTTGGCAGCAGTATTACATTTTTAATATTTTATTGTAAATAGAGAGATTTTCTTTGATATTCTTTCTCATCTTCTTCCAAGTTGGTTTTACTGATTGATTTTAAAAGATTTATTTATACAAGAGAGAGAGAGCATGGGCAGGGGATGGGCAGAGAGAGAGGGAGACAAATAGACTCCTCGCTGAGCAGGGAACCTGACACGGGGCTTGATCCCAGGACCCTGAGATCATGACCTGAGCTGAAATCAAGAGGACACTTAACCAACTGAGCCACCCAGATGCCCCCAAATTGGTTTTATTTTTAAAAGAAGTGAAGCTGGAATAGGCAACAGTTAAGTGTCTGAAAACTCTAAAGGAATACGTATCTAAAGAATGTGTGTCTCTCAGAGGTATACACCTTATTTCTGGGATTCCCTGGTGACCAACTCTTAAGGTATGTGGTCAGAGCAAAGGAAGAAACAAAGTGTCAAGACAGGCAGGAGGGATTGATGTCTCCATGGAGCTGAGTTGTGCTTAAGACCACCAGAGAAGAGATTACTTTTTTAAAGATTTTATTTATCTTACAGAGAGAGAGAGCAGGGGGAGAAGCAAAGGGAGAGGGAGAGGGAAAGAATCTCAAGAAGACTCCCCAGTGAGCACAGAGCCTGACACTAGGCTCGATCTCATGATCTCATGATTTCACGATCATGACCTGAGCCAAAATCGAGAGTCTAATGCTTAGCAACTGCACCATCCAGGTTCCTTGAGATTTTTTTTTTAAGATTTACGTATTATTTTATGGATGGAGAGAGGGGCAGAGAAAGAGAGAAAGAGAGATTCCCAAGCAGACTCCTCACTGAGCTCTGACCCCCCCCCCACACCAGCGGGCGGGGGGCTCGATCTCATAACCCTGAGATCATGACCTGAGTCAAAAGCAAGAGTTGAACACTTAACCAGCGCAGCTACCCAGATACCCTGAGAGAAGAGATTTTCATCATCTCTCCTGGAGTCCCTTGTGCGGCCCATATCAGGAAGAAATGCATTTTTTTTTTTTTAAGAAATGGAATTTAAAAAAAATCCCAAGGCAGGAAAGAAACAATTTTATTTATCTTTAAGGATTAAACACCTTTAATGAAAAATAAATTGACTCAAAAATTTTGGAAATTAATATTTTTAGGTGAGGTTCAAGTATCACCCTTGGAGCCTGTTAATTTATTCTTCAATCACACATTTTACTGAGTATATGTTGTTTGAGCACGAGTAGGAGTTTGCAAGGGTTTGTGCTACTGTATCAGTACAGTACTACTTACAAGCAGGTGGATCCACGATAAGAACGAAATGAGGGAAGGAAGATTGGTGTTGCTTTACTCCTTGAAACCGCAGTTTCTCTGGAGATATCTAACATTGTGTGTAATACTTAAAGGTGATAAAGACATAATAATAATTATTATTTTTTATTTGGGTGTGGTTGACACACACTGTTACATTAGTTTCAGGTGTACAACTTAGTGATCTGACAAGTTTACACATTATGCCTGTTCACTACAAGGGTAGCTATCATCTGTCCCATTATATCATGATTATAATATCACTGAGTGTACTCCTTATGCTGTGCCTTTTATTCTCATGACTTAGTCATTCCATAACGGGAAGCCTGTATCTCCCACTCCCTTCACCCATTTTGCTCAAAGCCCCACTCCCTTCACTCTAGCAACAATCAATTTGTTCTCTATATTTATGGGTCTGATTCTGCTTTTTTGTTTATTCATTTGTGGGTTTTTGTTTGTTTTTAGACCCTACTTATGAGTAGCATCATATGCTATTTGACTTTCTCAATTGGAGTTATTTTACTTAGCATAATACACTCTAGGTCTATTCATGTTGTCTCAAATGGTACAATCTCATTCTTTTCCATGGCTGCATAATATTCCAGTGTGTGTGTGTGTGTGTATACATATATGTGTGTGTGTGTGTGTGTGTGTGTGTGTACCACACATCTCCTTTTCATTCATCTGTTGATGGACACTTACATTGCTTCCATATCTTGGCTAGTACAAATAATGTTGCAATAAATGTAACTTCTCGCAATATTGTTTTCATTTTCCTTGGGTAAATACCAAATAGTGGAATTATTGGATCACTTGGTATCTCTATTTTTAATTTTTTGAGGAAACTTCATACTGTTTTCCACAGTGGCTACGCCAATTTACATTCCAAAATGACAATAAATAGCATGTGTTGGTAAGGGTGTGGAGAAAAACAAGCCCTTAAATGCTGTTGGTGGGAATGAAATAGTTATTAATGAATAAATTGATACATACTTATAAACATGATTCAGAACATTTCCCTCTTTTTCCCTCTCTCTCTCTCCCTGCCTTCCTACCTCCCTCCCTCTCCTCTTTCTCTTTGGAAAGTTTAACAATGTTTCTAGTGCCTTTAAGTCTACAGGATTTTGGCCTTTGTTGAGTAATTCACCATGCACATGATTGGGATACTCAAAGTTCTTGATACAGAAGTATCTTCTTAGGTCAGTGTCCAGTTCTTTACATCTTTAAGTTGAGGTCCTTTACTCTTATATTTTCATACTGTCTTAAATTATTTTCTAGAGTATGTAAGCTAATTTTAGATTTCATTCATTTTAAACTTATTCAGTAAATATTTATTAGATGCCTCCTATGAGCCAGGCTCTATTCAAGAATCTTGGAACACAGCAGTAAGAACAGCACCATTTTATCCTCCAGTTGGCTCCAGGGAATTTACAGCCTAGTCAAAATGAAGATGTGAATCAAATGACGCAAGAAATCTTGAAAACAGGGGTATTCTTTGTTTATTTCCATCTCTGTTGTATTCCTGGTGTGTAGAACAGTTTCAGACAGTTATGAGTTGCTGTGTTTTATGACTGAATTAAGGAGAAAAAAGAGAGAAGATGGTTATATTAGAGCACATTTAAAGGAAGAAGAGGGTGCCTGGGTGGCTCAGTGGGTTAAGCCTCTGCCTTTGGCTCAGGTCATGGTCTTGGGGTCCTGGGATCAAGTTCTGCATTGGGCTATCTGCTGGATGGGGAGCCTGCTTCCTCCTCTCTCTCTCTCTCTGCCTGCCTCTCTACCTACTTGTGATCTCTGTCAAATAAATAAATAAAATCTTAAAAAACTAAAATAAAATAAAATAAAGAAAGAAAGAAGAAAAGAGAAAGAAGAGAACAAGAATGAAGAAGAGGAAGATGAAGAATCTGCCTTGGTTAAGAATCTGCCTTCCGCTCAGGCCATGATCCCAGGGTCCTGGGATTGAGCCTCATATTGGGCTCTCTGCTCAGGGGAGAGTCTGCTTCTCCCTCCACCCCTCCCTTTGTTCATGCTCATGCTCTCTCTCTCTATCAAACATAAATAAATAAATAAATAAATAAATAAATAAATAAATAAAATCTTTTTGAAAAGAACACCACTTGACTTAGGAGATTCTTTTACCTGAGGATTTGCAAAAGACTTACTTGACCATGTGGCACTTGAACTGAGAGAGGCTCATATGGTTGGAACACAAGGCAAGAGGGGTGCCTGATATAGCTATAGAGACTGGCAGAGGCCAGGCCATGGCAGACCTCACTGGCTGTGCACAGGAACTTTATTTTCATCCTAAAGACAATGAGAATAAGACAAAAGCTTGATTTCCTTTAGAAACTCAACAATCTGGGTTGCCAGTTATCAGAATATAGTATATTATTTGTGTATTCATGTTTACTAAAGAATGTGAGGACTGGTACACATTGTGAACACTAGCTTATATGAAATTTTCTCAATTGTCAAATTTTGTGGACAGAATATAAGAAAAGGAACTCATTTCCTCTACAGTGGAATCTAAGTGCTTTTACTATGAATGTAATTTGTCTTTCAGTTTACCTTAAATGATATTTATTAGCATTTGATAGAAAAATGTAAGAAATTTGAAATCCTCGGCTATGGACTGAATATTTGTGTCCTCCCAAAGTTTGTATGTTCGAGCCCTAACTCCCATTGTGAAAGTATTTTGGGAGGAATGAGGGTTAAATGAAGTCATAAGGGTGGGGCCCTGTGATGGGATTAGTGTCCTTATAAGAAGAAATAGGTGAGATCTTGCTTTCTTTCTCCATGCTTTCTGTCACACTTTCTGTCACATGAGGATACAATGATTAGTCATCCACTTACAAACCAGAAAGATGACTCTCACCAGGAAGCAAATTTTCTGGCACCTTGATTTTGGACTTCCAGCCTCTAGAACTATGAGAAATAAGTTTCTGTTGTTTGAGTCCCCTAGTTTATGGTAATTTGTTACAGTGGCCTGAACTGATGAAGATGACTCTTTCCACATATTTTTGACGTCACCATAGGTATTACACAAAGGGACTCATTTACAATGAAAAGCATATGTTTATAATGAAAGGTTGAGATTTTCGGAATGCTGCGAATCTTGGAACGGTAAGAACTGGATTTTTTTGGATTCCATTGTTGCTTCAATCATCCTCCCAATGGCTCCCACAGAAACATGGTCATTCTTGGAGGTGACTGCTGCTTTCACAGTCACAGCTCCCAGATCTGTCACACAGCCTGTCATGTATGCCCCACCATGCCCACATCATGCTTGGCACATGTCTTGACCAATGCCATATCTTCCTTCCAAGCAGCCCCCTGTTGAATTGAAAGTTCCCCTCTTGCATTTTTCATCTGCAATCTATATAATATCCTTATTTCCCACTCACAAAGCAGTTCAAGTGGTGAATTCCTTTTCCTCCATCTTGCTCTTCCTACTATCTGTAGGCTCCTGTAGGACAGAAAAGCCCACATGTTGGTTCTGTCACTTAACTCTGTGATTTGGGGCATATTCTAAAACCTCTTCTACACTCTATTTCATTATCTGTAAAACAGCAACAATTACAACAAAAACGCTTCTATCTGAAGGTAGGAGCCAATCGTTGTGTCTGTTTCTCATAGCGTCCTTACCAGGTAGATGCTGATAGCATTTCCATTTTAAAAACAGGAAAACTGGATGTACTGAGCTGGATTAATCCACCCAGCTAATAAGTGGTAGAGGTAAGAGAGGCAACTGGTAGTAGGATCTGACCTCCAGCAGCTCCACAGAACATGCACTAGCTATTGTGTGATCATAAGAATCCTTTCTTATTGGTTCTTCTGAGTTAAACGAGATGATTTTTGTGAAAAGCTGAACATGGTGCTGGGCACACCATCAATTCTCAAAGACTATTATTTATATTTAGTTTTCAATTCAATTTATTTTCTCCTATGTTCAAATGAAAAGAGCGAATTTGAAAAAGTTGTTTTTTGTGTGTGTGTCTGATCTGTGCTTTGTTCTTGTTTCATTATTTAAACTTTAACACAGTGAAATAAATGGAATGTCATGTTGAGAATTATTGTGTTTTGTCTTGTTTCTCTATGCAGCTCTGCACTATTTCTATGACTGAAAACTAAATTCTGTGTAAATCTAAGTTTCCCTTTGAATGGATTACAAGTGGAACTGACTTTTCCAATTACCTACTCAATTGACCTGGTACAAAGAAGGTTAAAGTTCCCACCTAATATATGATCATTAAAGCTTTTAATGTAGCTTTTCAGACAAGGCAGTCTGGGAAAACCCTGACACAACATCATTTTTGGTGCCAGACTGATAAAGCATTTAGCATTTGTCAATTATAGGAGAAGAAGACGATATATTAATTAGATGTACTACTTCTCTTGGACAACATGAAAAGAATTTTCTGTTTTTTATTTTATTTTATTTTTTGAATTTTCTGTTTTTTTGAAAAAAAGAGACATGTCAGATAATAAAAGCTAAATATAGGATGGCTTAAATAATATAAAGAATCCCTTTTATAATACCAGAACTTTGAAATCTATGTGTGTGTGTGTGTGCATGTGCATGTATATATATATATATATGTATATATATATGAAACATATACTGAGCAGTATTCTTCATCATCACTTTGTTAATTTTATGGTTGATAATTTCACCAAGGAAGATTTCCAATGCTTAGTACCAGCTAAGGTAAATTAAGAAAAGACATTTTGGGAAAAAACATCACTTACCTAGAGAATCAACTTCTCAGCTGCCACCCACCTCTTCAACTTTAAAAACAGGTTTTTTTTTTTGCCAATTTCTGAAATGTTGCATAAACAAACAGTAAGTAAATCCAGTAATTGTCCTCTAAGATTTTAGTCTTAGTTGAAATCAATCATGTAAGCCATTTATCTCCTCTTTTTTTCTCCTCACCACCCCCAGCTCCTGACCAGACCAGTGTGGGCTGGTCACTTGAATGGACTTCATCCACATGTGTTTCAGTTTGGGGATCCTTCACCATAATTGATGAAGGATTATTTTTCTTTTTCTTTAAGACAGCCACACAGCATGCTTTAGGACCTGGGTTCCACAAAAGAATTCTAAATTCCCTCTTTTAAACATTTTATAAGTTTTTTAAGCATTGAATTCTGTACACCAGTGTTCAGAGAAAAAAATGTCAGCATTGCATATGTCTGATTAGCATTTTATTCTAGGGCACCAATTCATTTTTCTCTTATTTAGAGAACTAGCTACTTAGTTGTAAAAACCAGAGACTGTGGACTCTGAGAAAAGTGAGGGTTTTGGAGGGGGAGGGGTGGGAGGTTGGGTGAGCCTGGTGGTGGGTATTAAGGAGGGCACATATTGCGTGGAGCACTGGGTGTGGTGCATAAACAATGAATTTTGGAACACTGAAAAAAATTTTAAAAAATCATGTTTATGGGGCACCTGGGTGGCTCAGTGGGTTAAGCCTCTGCCTTCATCTCACGTCATGATCTCAGTCAGGTTCCTGGAATCAAGCCCCACATTGGGCTCTGTGCTCAGCAGGGAGCATGCCTCCCCCTCTCTCTCTGCCTGCCTCTCTGCCTACTTGTGATCTCTTTCTCTGTGTCAAATAAATAAGCAAAAATCTTTAAAAAAATCATGTTTGTGTTATAGTATATTATACTGAAAACCCTAGGAAGGTTTTAATTTTTTAAAAGATTTTATTTATTTATTTGAGAGAGAGAGCAGGGGGGGAGGGGCAGGAGGAGAAGTGAGGGGCTGAGCAGGGGGCTTGATCCCAGAACCCCAGGATCATGACCTGATGCTTAACCAGCTGAGTCCCCCAGGTTCTCCCTTAGGAAAGTTTTATATTTTTGTTAATTTACACTGTGGTGTAAACCAAACTGGATTTGGTTTCTCAATTTACTTCCTTTTATGGAAATTAAAAAACCAAAACCAAAATCTTGTTTTTGTTTGTGAGTCTGGGTCTGCTGCAGAGTATCTGATTTCAGTGTATATTGATGGCAAAAACTTAGATTTAGTTCCAATGATGCAAAATAGCTATTGCTAAACTTTCTCTTTCCTCTTTCTCTCTCTCTCAAAGAAAAAACTGAGACATGGAAGATTTTGGAAAACATCTAAGGAGACCAGGTATAGTAGAAGACCAGCAGTCATGATAAAACCCAGACTTTCTACCTTTGATAAGTGCTCTGCTTTAATCATATTCTAAGTCATATGAACTTGTGAAGAAAATACAGATCACGGCATTTTCTTTGTATTTAAAAGTCTCCTTTGAAAACATCATTTTTTGGGCCTTTGTCAATTACAGGAGGTAGCTGCATCTTCACACATTAATTAGATGTAATATTTAATTTTATCATTATTTCCCTTGGAGGAACTGTGCTAAACAGTCCTGAATCCTCCTGACTCTTGATAGCATCTGGATTTATCTTATCACAATCCAGTGGGGGGCAGAGCTTGTGAGGCTTCTCCCACATACAATTAGATACACAGGGCTGCTCTCTTGGTGGAGCTGAGGCCCAGTATAAGTGCTGAAAGTGACCGTCCTGTGCTTTCTGGGGGAAAAACACTGTAATGCGTTACGCCCAACATCTACTCACAGTGATGTCAAGATCTGCACTTTGGGTTATCAGCTCATCATTACTCAGAGCTTAGAATTGTGCAAGAGACTTAATCACATTATGTCCTTATCCTAGGAGGAACATTCTACTCCTAAACATTCTTCCATTCAGGACTTTATCTTTAAGGCCCCCCTGTGTCACACTTGCAATTTGTTTTAGTGTAAGGAGTTGAGAGCCGGCCTCTGACTTAGGATGTTGTTACCCAGAAATGCGAAATTACTAGGTCTCTCTAAACTATGCTGAAAGAGAACTTTAGCTTTACTGTAAATGTTTACAATGTTTTTCTTTTGCCAACTGAAGGAGACACAAGAGCTTAGTATAGGCTCACGCACAGGTTTTATAGGTTGTCAGACAAAATGATTTTTTATTGAGGAAGGGTCAAACAAGTTGTGTTTTCTGTTGTGTCACACTATACAATATGAGGGCCATGTTATAAAAATTCAGGGCTCCCACAAGAAGGCAAAGGCTAAGAATGGTGATTTAAGACTACATTATCCTGTTTCTAATTCCTTCTCTTTCTTCCTGCGGAAATGTAATTGCAGAAGCTGGGAGAAGGGATTGGAGCGTGGGCTTCTATATCTGCCTTGAAGAGAGTCGTAAAGTCTGTTTTATGAGTCTCTCTCTAGCCTCGTTCTAGTTTTCCAAATTAAAGGAGACAATATGACAATCTCACCAGGCTCTGATCTTCCATCTTAATTTGCAGACTGAGCAGCAGTATCAGTATCTGGTTTAAGTAGCTCAGATAAAAGTGTTGAAATTAATGGCGTATCTCTAGAAATTCAGTAAAATGTTCTATGTGGTGAAGCCAATGCCTTTTTAAAAAAAAACAATATCCCTATTACATAAATTATTATTTCTTAAAATTGATGTACTCCATGTCAGTTTCTTAGTTTGGGCAAATGTACCATGGTAATATAAGATATTAGAAGTGGGAGGAACTGGACGAAAGGAATCTGAGTCCCGTTTTTACAACTTTTCCGTAAATCTAAAATTATTCTAAAGCAAATTGATAAATACATTGCAAAACCATTATACTTGTTCTAATACATTTGTGATGGGACAACCTAAAGACTGGGAAGTGAATTCGCAGTTCAGTATTTCTGCGTCAGATGGACAGAGGACATTCTTGGTGTAGACTGTTGCCCATTTCCATGATTTTAAGAACTACGAGCATTTTGTTTCTTAGCAAATGTCACGTGAAAGGGCTACGTGAGCTGGTGTGAAGCCTATTCACCAACTGTTGCGTTTCTAGTCAGGCCAGACAGAGCCTTCACATGTTACGTGAAGTCCCTTCACCTGCGAGGGCCTTGTCAGCATTGAAGAAACCATGACCCACAGTGTCTCTTGATTATGGCTTCAAAGGACCACCCACTCCTGGGGGTGAGAGGCTAATTCTGACTCTCCAACAGGCCCATTTTAAATCTGAGGAAAATAAGCATTTCCTTTAAGTCTTCACAAACAGGACCAAGCTTGTTGGGAGCTGTGGCTCTAGCATTTGGAACAGAGTCAAGATTAAACCTTTGTACTATTTAAACAGAAGAGAGATGAGAGTTTACGGTTTATCTCATCAAAAAAACAAAAAACAAAGAAAACAAACAAACAAACAAAAAAACTTCAGTGAGGAAAAACAAATGTGTGTGTGAGCTTTAACTATAGTGACACTATGTGTAATGACATGCCCTTGATCATCTGGAGAAAAAAGTTATATCCTTGGACATGCAAATCTGTATACAGTGCTCCTGAAATCTAAATGTATTCCTTTATTGCCGTGAAACAGTACAAATGGAAACCAAGAAATGCACTAACCTGCAGAAAGAAAATAAATGTATTGCCAAGACTTTATAAATCACGATGAATTGAGTCACAGCACAACTTCAAATAAAGGAAACAATGTGGTAATTGGGCCCCTTGTCCTATATAATACGCTTGTTGGCATACATTATGGGTTTGCTATCTTCTAAGAGTATTAAATCATTGTACAAGAACATTGCCAAAAAAACTCTTCATTTCCTTTTAGTGACTTCTTACTGCCCTCAGTGGAAGTTTAATAGAAAAGGAAGGACATGATGTAGTTTTAATGACAGGAAACCCATAGCCTTCCAAATGAATAAATTCCATCACTGGCTGCCACAAAGTGTGCTAATTATTTCCTTTGATAAATTAAAAGCTGTAAAAGTCCAAAGTATATAAGCATGTGGTTTACAGTTATGATCAACCTGTCTGCATCACTGAAAGTTCATATTATCCTCATTATTTAATAAGCATTGCATTTATTTTTTTATTCCAGAAAATTGTATCAAAAACATGTGTTAAATTTTTACTGATTTGACAGATTACTAAATAAACTAAATAATTAACCATCATGTTTCTGAACTAGAGGATGCTAAAATCAAGTATTAATCTATTCCTCCATACCAAACTTTGAGGATAAAAATAAACTATATTTATAAATAAATATAAGCTAAATTTATGAAAATTTGAAACAAAATCAAGCAAGAGCCACTCATATTTAAAATGTGTAAAAGAATTACATCTTATACTTGATGTTGTTAGTTTATTTTAAATATCACCAAAATCAAACTTTTATTCAACAAAATTTATTATGTACCTCTGTATGTTCTACATGAACTTATTAACCCCACAAACATTTATTTAACATGTACCATGGGTTCTGGAGGTACAACAGTAGCTCAGGTAGCCTCCCATCCCAGCCTTCATGGAGCTTGCCATGTAGTGGGAGAGCCATGAATGTGGTGACCGTATAATTGTAAACTTGGAAATGCAGTAAGGAGGTTTGCAGTTCGATGAAAACCTACTGACCATAGGGAGAGCTCTCCATACTACAGAGTTTAGATTTTCTTCATGAAAGGGGGATCAAACCAAAATAAGAGCAATGTGCTGAAGAGGACAGGGAGAACTCAGGCAGAGGTATGGCATATGCAAAGGCTTTGTGGTGGGACTAATAAAGGCTCTTGTGACACCAGGACAGGGAGGGAGGCTGGCCAGTGTCTAGCTTGCCCATCATTGTGAACCCTTTCTCTCTTTTTCTTCCTTCCTTCCTTTCTTTTTTTCTTTCTTTCAAGATTTTATATATTTATTTGTAAGAGAAAGAGAGCACAAGCTGGGG
>RCUC01140750.1:0-80783 GCA_003697995.1 Taxidea taxus jeffersonii | reverse complement strand
CAGCCTCTTCAACAAATGGTGTTGGGAAAATTGGACAGCCATATGCAGAAAAATGAAATTGGACCATTTCCTTACACCACACATGAAAATAGACTCAAAATGGATGAAGGACCTCAATGTGAGAAAGGAATCCATCAAAATCCTTGAGGAGAACACAGGCAGCAACCTCTTCGACCTCAGCCGCAGCAACTTCTTCCTAGGAACAACGCCAAAGGCAAGGGAAGCAAGGGAAAAAATGAACTATTGGGACTTCATCAAGATCAAAAGCTTTTGCACAGCAAAGGAAACAGTCAACAAAACCAAAAGACAACTGACAGAGTGGGAGAAGATATTTGCAAACGACATATCAGATAAAGGGCTAGTATCCAAAATCTACAAAGAGCTTAGCAAACTCAACACCCAAAGAACAAATAATCCAATCAAGAAATGGGCAGAGGACATGAACAGACATTTCTGCAAAGAAGACATCCAGGTGGCCAACAGACACATGAAAAAGTGCTCCACATCACTGGGCATCAGGGAAATACAAATCAAAACCCCAATGAGATACCACCTCACACCAGTCAGAATGGCTAAAATGAACAAGTCAGGAAATGACAGATGCTGGCGAGGATGTGGAGAAAGGGGAACCCTCCTACACTGTTGGTGGGAATGCAAGCTGGTGCAACCACTCTGGAAAACAGCATGGAGGTTCCTCAAAAAATTGAAAATAGAGCTACCTTATGACCCAGCAATTGCACTACTGGGTATTTACCCTAAAGATACAAACGTAGTGATCCAAAGGGGCACGTGTACCCGAATGTTTATAGCAGCAATGTCCACAATAGCCAAGTTATGGAAAGAACCTAGATGTCCATCAACAGATGAATGGATAAAGAAGAAGTGGTATATATATACGATGGAATACTATGCAGCCATCAAAAGAAATGAAATCTTACCATTGGCAACAACATGGATGGAACTAGAGTGTATTATGCTTAGCGAAATAAGTCAACTGGAGAAAGACATCTATCACATGATCTCCCTGATATGAGGAAGTGGAGATGCAACGGGGGTGGGAGTTAAGGTCGTAGGAAAAGTAAAAATGAAAGAAGATGGGATCGGGAGGGAGACAAACCAAAAGAGACTCTTAATGTCATAAAACAAACTGAGGGGCGTGGGGGGAAGAGGGGTTGGGAGAGGGTGGTGGGTTTACATTATATGTTTAAATAAAGCTTAAATAAAGTTAAAAAAAAACTTGATTTATTTATTTTTTTAAATTTATTTGACAGAGATCACAAGTAGGCAGAGAGGCAGACAGAGAGAGGAAGCAGGCTCCCTGCTGAGTAGAGAGCCCAATGTGGGGCTGGATCCCAGGACCCCGAGACCATGACCCGAGCCGAAGGCAGAGACTTTAACCCACTGAGCCACCCAGGTGCCCCTGCAATCTGAGCTTCTTAATTCTCTTGTAATGCTACTTTGACATATGTTTCAGGAACTAAGCAATAAGCATTTTATTTACTATTTTATGTTTATAATTTCCCACTGACAGACTAAGTTTGCCATTAGAGGATCGTCTGTCTCACTTGTCTGTCATGTTGCCCAGTCACAGTTCCAGCCAGAGCTGTGAACAGCAGCCTTCACCTCACGCTGGTGCCGATGGCTTTCCTGCGTGCTCCCCCTAGGCTAGCTCACTCCTTGCTGACAAGAAGTGCTCAGGACCAAAACATTTATGATTTGAATTTCCCAGGCGTTTTTGGAAAGGAAAGACTGGAACATTCAGACAGAGTAGAAAGAACAGCAGACTTTGGGTTTGAGTCCCCCGTTTCTGCCACTCTGTAGTAGTGACCTTGGGTGAGCCTGCAGATCTCCGTATCTTTCCCACTGAATGGGAGACAAGAAACAGGCTCTCCCGCATGGGGTAATCGTGGCAAAGGAGTCCATGTTCAGTGTCGAAGTACTTGGTCCTCTTTGAAGCATTATTCATACTTAACATTCCTTTCCTCTTCACCGAAAAGCTTTGAAACTAGTTGGGTTTAACACTTTGTCCCTTCAAATACTGTTTTGGATGCGTCTGCACTACTGTGAGTTCTCTCAGTTAGGAGATGTAGAAGCTCCTTTCCTGCAGGAGGTAGCATGGAGCTACCTGCTTTTAGAGGGAAGTGCATTTTGCGGGCACGTGTCATGCATATTTCCCATCAGTGCGATCCACATGCAGTGAGTCTGGTTTGGAAGTTCTCATTTTATCCTCTGTCAAAGTTTTGCCAGAGATAAAATGAAAAGTAGGGGAAATGATGAAGACATGCCAAGGGTGAGGTCAGGAGTCGGCGGTGCTGGCTATGGTGCTCTGGGGGCAGGATGGTCACTGCCGCCACGCCTGCAGGCCATCCAGACTGGCCTCTGGCTCCGAAAGAATCCGTCCCAGCAGGATACTGAGGAACTGACTGTCACCCAAAGACAAAACCTCAACCTCTGGGTATCCCGTATGGTTGTAAAGTGGATCTGTTACAGATGTAAAGTGTGTCTTGCCTGCTAAGTGACTTAGAGGCTCTAATTAAGGAGATGACCCTTTGGCAGGCACTCGAAAGTCCGGCAGAAGAGTGAGATGGACATTGTCGTCAGTGAGGACCTGAATGGAGCCGTGAAGTTTTCAAGCTCCTTACCCTACCCCAATAATCTCAACAGGTAAGGCCCAGTGGCGCTTCTCTACGTAGTTCTTGCTTCTTTAGCAAATAAAGATCTGCGATGATACCAAATAGCTTTTTTTTAAATTTTTTCAAAGATTTTATTTATTTATTTGACAGAGAGAGAGATCACAAGTAGGCAGAGAGGCAGGCAGAAGGAGAAGGGGAAGTAGGCTCCCTGCTGAGCAGAGAGCCAGATTTGGGCCTCGATCCCAGGATCCTGAGATCATAACCTGAGAGAAAGGCAGAGACCTAACCCACTGAGCCACTGTGGTGCCCGACAACAAATAGCTTTTAAAGAGATTATCAGGATAGCTTCCCGTGACTAAGGACTTGACATAACCATCTCCATCTTAAACTTAGAATGGATTCCTACCCCTCACCCTATCTAGAAATCCTCTTTCCCAAATTCACATAACAATTTATCTATACTTCTTACCACCCTTACTGGCTCCTGCCTTGTTTATTACATCTAGTTTTGCATAGGGTTTATCTCCTAGTCAACTGGAAGACTTTTCAGGGTAGGGAATTATGTTTGACTTCTCTTTGTACTCTTGTGTAGCCTTATACTGTGTCACAATCAACAAGTCTTTGTAGTTTGAACAGCTTAACAATCTAGTCTTAGAGCCCAAATGTGAACCCTTAAATAGTAATATCAGCATTGGGTAGTAGTACAAAAGAAAGAGCAGGGCAGTCACACACAACTGAGAAGCATGGAAAATAATTACCATGAGTATTTAGAGAATGGGGAGCGAGGTATCGTGTGGACTAGAACTCTGTGGAATGACTTTGGATGTGCTGGAACTTTCTAGAAGGGTCTGGAAAGATGTACAGAACATGGATAGATGAAGAGGAGCGAAGTTTGAGGGGGAAGGAGTGAGGGGAACAAAGGCATGTTCCAGGGGGCAGTGAGTAGGGAGTTGGTCTCTGTGGAGGCTGAGAACACCTGCACAAGGTGGACCTGTGTCTGGGAAGGAGTGTGAACTTTGTTGTGGGATCATGAGTGGTTTATTTCGGTGGTGGGGTGGGGGGTTGCAGATTAACAAATCTGGCAGGATGGCGTCCAGCTTGTGTGTGGGGCTTGCCTGCAGGTGGGACATGCCTGCAATGTTTAAAAAGCTCATAGATGATTCTCACGGAGCCCAGTGGAGATGAGTCTGTTGGCCCATCTGTTAAGAAGTCCTGGTTTTGGGGCGCCTGGGTGGCTCAGTGGGTTAAAGCCGCTGCCTTCGGCTCAGGTCATGATCCCAGGGTCGTGGGATCGAGCCCCGCATCAGGCTCTCTTCTCTGTGGACAGCCTGCTTCCTCCTCTCTCTGCCTCCCTCTCTGCCTACTTGTGATCTCTGTCTATCAAATAAATAAATAAAATCTAAAAAAAAAAAAGAAGTCCTGGTTTTTGGAGGATGTTGTAGCATACCAGAAGGGACGAGCACCCAGATCATCAGTTTGGCTGGAAAATACTCGCTTTCCCTCAGGTTAATTCATTTTCAGTAATCCCATGTCAGCTGCCGCAGGTGCATATAGTGGTGCATGTATGGGAGGCCACCTGAGAAGGGCGAGGAAGCTGTCCCCTCTCACACCATGCTCTGGTTCTCCACAGCATCCTGGCACAGCGACTGGAGAAGTGGCTGCAGCTGATGCTGATGTGGCACCCACGACAGAGGGGCACTGATCCTGTGTATGGGCCCAACGGCTGCTTCAAGGCCCTGGATGACATCTTAAACCTGAAGGTGAGTGTGGAGCCAGGTCAGCCTTGAGGCTGCAGGTCAGGTCCCCCATGGGCGGTGGGGCTTGGGAGAAAGAAGAGTGCCTTCAAGAGCAGGTCCTGGGCCATCCAAGCAGTGGGGAGGGATGCCCCTTGAGAGTGCCTGCCCCCGGGCCAGGTGACCTTGGCTGTGAGTTGGTAGCTGTGGACAAACAGGAGTATTGAAGACCAGAATTTATGAACCTCGGCACTGGGGCTCCCTTCCCCCTGCTAGCCAAGCCCCTCTCTTTGTGCGGCTGGGAAATGTTGGGAGCAGCAGATGATCCAGGCAAATAGGTGGGCCTCTCTGGAATGATGGGGTTTTTTCCAGTAACATCTGGGTTGTGTTGCAGCTGGTTCATATCTTGAACATGGTCACAGGCATCATTCACACCTATCCAGTGACAGAAGACGAGAGTCTGCAGAGCTTGCAGGCCAGAATCCAGCAGGACACAGGAATCCCCGAGAAGGACCAGGAGCTGCTGCAGGAGGCTGGGCTGGCGCTGATCCCTGACAAGCCTGCCGCTCAGTGCATTTCAGACGGCAAGGTGAGCCCCGCTCCTCACTGAAGGCCCTGTGCTCCTCGCACTTTGCCGCCCAGCTGTTTGGATTTCAGCCCTGCTTTGTCATACGGAGCAGACACCTGCCTGTGTTTTCAGTTGGAACATCCGATTCCCTGTGTGGCCTAATGGGAGACTCGAATCCCTCCATGCTTGTCTTGTTACTTCCAGACCGCTCACAGCACCTCTCTGTTGCCTTTGTTTCCAAGCAATGCTTCATTCCTCCATGTCAGCCAAAGCTGTTTCCAGTGTACTTCTCGTGTACAGAACCGTGCAGACAGCCACTGCTGTGCACGCCATGGTCCCTGCCCCAAGGATCTGGGAAAGCCAATGTAGGAGAAACCAGCATGGACTAGGAAGGGAGATGGCGAACATCTACGTTGCAGAGTAAAGACAATAGAGAATAGATAGAACGTAATAAGTTGTAAATAAGGCTTACGTTTGGATAAATGTAAAAAGAACAGGAAAGGGAATCCTAGGCTGGAGTCATTAAGAAAGGCTGCATGGACGCTCGGTGCTTGCCGGCTGAAGATGATGCCATTGGTGAACAGCGGGAGACGCTCTGAAATCCCTGTGTTTGTACTTGGAAGAAGCAGGGGTGGGATCCACAGGGTCTCATCTTGTTCTTGTTCCTTTGCAGCTGAATGAGGGCCGCACGCTGGACATGGATCTCATCTTTCTCTTTGACAACAGTAAAATCACCTATGAGACTCAGATCTCCCCCCGGCCCCAACCTGAAAGTGTCAGCTGTATCCGTAAGAACATCATTGTTTTCTTAAAAAAATAATCACAGGGAGAGACATGGACCAGGGGAGGGGTTCACACCAAGGAGATGAGCTTACGTGGTCCCCAGGGCAGCCTTCTTTAGTTGGGGCTTATGAGTAGTCCAGCCAAAGAAGAGGAAAGAAAGTCTTCAATTTCAACGTGATAAGTAGAACTTTAAACACAGGACAGAAATACTGCCTGCAGGTCTCTGAACTTGATCAAATCAGATGGCCATTTTATTTTTGAAGTTTTATTTATATTTTAATAATTAATACATGTACATGATACAAAAGAAGCAAAAGGTACGAAAAGAATAAACAGTGAAAAATAAGCCATCCTCTCTTCCCAATTTCCCAGTCTCTTCCAGGGAAACTGCTTCTGTCAGATTCTTGGGTAATTCTTCCAGGAGTATTCTACTCATATATATATATATATATATATATGTACACACACACACACACACACACATATACATACACATACATATATATCTTTTTTCCTCCAACAAATGGTAGCATATGACGTGTACTGCTCTGCCCCTGCCTTTTTCACTTAATAATATATTTTAGAGATTTTTCCCCTGTTGGTTCATATAGAACTCCCTAATTTCTTTTTTTTTTAGAAGTTTTTTTAAAAGTTTTTTAGAAAACTTTTTTCTAAAGATTTATTCATTCATTTGAGAGAGAGAGTATGTGTGTGTGGGAGCAGGGGGAGGGGCAGAGGGAGAGGGAGAGACAGAATCCCTAAGCAGACTGCCCACTGAGCTTGGAACCCGAAGCAAGGCTCAGTCCCAGGACCCAGAGATCATGACTTGAGTCAAGACCCAGTGAGTGGGCTGCTCAGGCAATGGAGCCACCAGGTGCCCTGAGCTCCCTGATTTCTAATGCTTATGTAGTATTCCATATTATGAGTGTTAGATGAACATATTGGTGCATCCCCCATTTCTGCTACTGCACACACACTCACACACACACATTTAGAATAAACAGATCAGGAGTCCAAAGTCTTCATTCCAGACTTCCTGCCTGTTTAAACAGGTTCTAGTACTACTGGTTGAAGCTGAATTTTTAGAAAACTTCATATGACCTTAAACGTTATAAACATAAAGGTTTATTGAAAGCATATAAGCTTGTATACATGTGAGTGTCTATACATAGGTCACAAACTGTTTCTTCAAATCGTGGTTGTAGGAATTTATTGACTGGTCCACACCTGTGCTATTAATGGGGTACAAAAAAATGTGTGTGACAGTAACCAGACTTCTCACCCAAAAAAGTTATGCAATAACATAGTAGTTTTTTTTTTTTTTAAGATTTTCTTTATTTATTTGAGAAGGAGAGCACAAAGGGAGAATGAGAGGGAGAAGAGGACTCCCCTTGGAGCAGGGAGCCTGACCAGGGCTCGATCCCAGGACCTGGGGTCCTCACCTATTGAGCCACCCAAGCGCCCTGCATAGTTGTTCTATCACTAAAAAATGTAAAAGCACCAGTGATGTCATGAGGCAGGACATGGTTAATCTCAGGGCAGTTATTCTCTGATGGTCACGTATGTCTCTGTTCTAGTTCAAGAGCCCAAGAGGAACCTGTCTTTCTTCCAGCTGAGGAAGGTGTGGGGCCAGGTCTGGCACAGCATCCAAACCCTGAAGGAGGACTGTAACCGGCTGCAGCAGGGACAGCGAGCTGCCATGTACTGTGCCAGGCACTTTGGGACTTATTTTAAATTGTTTGGTGGCTTTTGCCACAGGGAGGTGGCGGAGGCAGGGGCCCAGAAGCTACTGGTAGGAGAGACAAGAGGGAGGCACTGGTTTGGACAGGCAGGAAGTGGTTGGCTGGGCAGGATTGAGGGGGAGGCCCTTTTAGACTTTACGAGGTGGGGGCGGTCAGCACATGGAGCAGGAGTGTACACTGAGGGCCGGGCTGGCTGAACTAGGGGCTGAATTTGGACTCTGGAAAAGCTCCTTGGAATTTGGGTCAGCAGAACTCCCCTGACTCATGCCGGGGACTGCCCGACTCCCTCTCCAGGTTATTGCCCTTGGCATGGCACTGGGCTGAATTCCAGTTTTGGTGTAGAACCTTATGCTTGCTGAGGGCTAGGAGATTGTCTTTATGATTAGAGGGGGCTGCTTTTGTTATGACAATAATAATTACAGTAGGGACTTGCCTTGGCGTTGGAGGTGGTTTCAGTATTGTCCAGGAAGTGGTATTTGGATCCCAAAGATGCCAGAAGGTTCTGTTTCTTGTGGTCCCTGCAGGATGAATCTCCTTCGGAATAATAGCTGCCTCTCCAAGATGAAGAATTCTATGGCTTCCATGTCTCAGCAGCTCAAAGCCAAGTTGGACTTCTTTAAAACGAGCATCCAGATTGACCTGGAGAAGTACAGTGAGCAAACGGAGTTTGGGATCAGTGAGTATATTCTCTGCAATCCATTTGGAGAGACCATTCCTGTCTTTTTTTTTTTTTTCTCTTTCTGAGATTTCTTTTGCCTCTTATAATTGAGTTGTTTGTTTGGTTTTATAGTGTTTTCATTTTGTTTTTCCTTTTTTTTCTCCCTATTTTTTTTTTTTTTTCCAGCATCAGATAAGCTGCTGCTGGCCTGGAGGGAAATGGAGCAGGCTGTGGAGCTCTGTGGGCGGGTAGGAGACTCCTGCTTCTAGATTCCTGTCCTTACTGAGAGGGGGGCTAAGGCTTCTCACTGCCTTTTCTCACTCTTTCCTCAAACACTGGATCAGTTCGTGAGTCCGAAATCCGGTTGTCCTCATCATGCTCTCTGACCTTGCCTGGGTCTTGCTAGGAAGAGGCTAGGGTGGTAGCCAGTAAAGGGGGCCCAGCGAGGGCAGGTGGAGGAACTACCCAGACCTGGCACAGCCTTGAGTAAGGGAAAATGGGCAGCGTCCTTTGCGGGCAGCCCAGACCCCTTCCTCTTAGGAAGGGCCTTGGATGAATGATCGACGCTCCATCCCACCAGGGGTTTTGCCTAGTTTTGTTGCGACACTAAATCGATAAGACAAAAATTGACTTGGACTTTTTGTCCAAGCATAAAGTCGTAGGACAGCATAAATCCAATACCACTGAAAAATGTAAATTGTGAGATAAGAGAAGTAAGTTTAGCTTTGGTGAACCCCACACAAATGGAAGACTGAAGGCTCCAAGGCCTTTTCTGGACCTTTTTCCATTTTCTGCTGTGAACTTGGGAAAGGACCTTTACCTCTGTGTCCTAACATTAGTTTCTATGAATCAGTACCGGCATGTGTGCTTAAAGATGGGTATTACATAGATAACCATCCCCCGCCACAGTGGCAGTGAGTGCTGCGTCCCACCCTGCCTCACGCTCATCTTAAGCTCTGAAACAGTAGCCCGGGCCTCCCCACGGGGGATGGATAAATGAAGGGAAGAGAAAGGAATGTGCTTCGGGCATGTTCTCTGTGCCAGGCCTGCTGCCGGGTGCTTTGCCTGCCATATCTTATCCAACCCTGCAGTGGCCCCTTTAGAATCCTGTTGCATGGTGGAGGGAGGAAACTCCAGCCTGGGTCACATAGCTAGAAAGTGAGGGACATGCGCTCAAAACTCTGGCCATCCAAAGCTGCATCCCTTTACGAGCCAGCCAGTCGAGAGTCTTCAGTTCATCTGGAGAACACCCTCAATTTCCCCCCAAAATCGCGCACCTCAGAAGGCCCTTATTACGTCAGTTGACATTAGCACAGCTTTTTCCTTAGGAGAACGAGGTGAAGCACCTGGTGGAGCGGATGATGGCGCTCCAGACCGATATTGTGGACCTGCAGAGGAGTCCCATGGGGCGGAAGCAGGGCGGCACGCTGGATGACCTGTGAGTAGCAGCTGGGTGGCGGGCCCACCCGCAGGCGCCCCAGACAGACTTCCGTGTGGGTGTCGCCATCATCCAGAGGTTCTGGTGCGGTTACTGGGGCAGCTCTGCGACACCCCAAACCACCATCACCACAGCCTTCATTTCCGCATCTCTTGAGTGTCGAACAGAACTGTCTGACCTCACAGAGTTGTGAAGGTCAAATTACATGATTCAGATAGAGCAGGCGTTCATAAACTGTAAAGGCTGTGACGGAGGCTGCCTTCACCATGCTATCAGACGTCACTGTCCGTGCAGCCTGCGCTGATCCAGGGGTGGTTCAGAGAGCAGAAAGTAGAACAGTGAAGGAGCCTGGCTGGTCTTAAGAGTTTGAACCTGGGGGCGCCTGAGTGGCTCAGTGGGTTAAAGCCTCTGCCTTCGGCTCAGGTCATGATCTCAGGGTTCTGGGATCAGCCCTGCTCGGCAGGGAGCCTGCTTCCCCCCTTCTCTCTGCCTGCCTTTCTGCCTACTTGTGGTCTCTGTCTGTCAAATAAATAATAAAATAAAATCTTAAAAAAAAAAGAGTTTGAACCCGGAAACCCTTCATTTGCATCTTTATCAGGAATTTGGCCTTGACTCAGGGGGTGGTGATAAGGCATGCTGGCAGAGCCGTCCTACCTGAACCTGAAAGGAATCAAGAGGAGCTCCCAGGGTGCAGGCTTTGGAACAAGGCAAGCTGCCTCAGACTCACAGGAACTCTGGCTTGGGCTCACCTGGGTCCCTCCAATGCCTTTACTACGGTTCTCAGGACCAGAAGCTCAAATATCAGAAATCTGGTGATCCAGAGTCTGTATTTTCTCCAATTATTTAACCTTTTATTCTCCTTTAGTTTTCAAATGAAAGTCCCTGCTGAAAATGTCATCCAGTTTCAGTGTTGAGGCCACAAAGGGATAGGAGATTGTGTTGGCTTTGGGCTTGAGTTTTCAAGGTGGGGGGTGGGGGGCATAGTCTCTGGGCTTAGACCCAGCCCAGTGATGGCTCTGGGGTCATTACTGCAGAACGATGTGGACAGGAAATTCCAAGGGACAGAGTAGAAACTCACTTCCTTGAGACTCTCTCTCATTAAACCTTAGTGATGGTTCGGGTTTGATGACAGGGGCCATCATTTCCTTGTTGGAGGCATCACCTCCATCTCCAGGGGTGATAATTTTTTCCAGTCAAGACAATGCCAGTCTTGGTTCTAAAAGTCAGTAACTGTTCTGGCAGAAATTAGCTAACCAATGGTTTGGGTTTGTTTGTTTGTTTTTTTTTTTTTTTGACAGAGAGAAATCACAAGTAGGCAGAGAGGCAGGCAGAGAGAGAGAGGAGGAAGCAGGCTCCCCGCCAAGCAGAGAGCCCGACGCGGGACTCGATCCCAGGACCCCGAGATCATGACCTGAGCCGAAGGCGGAGGCTTAACCCACTTAGCCACCCAGGCGCCCTGTTTTTTTTTTTTTTTTTAAAGATTTTATTTATTTATTTGACACAGAGAGACACAAGCAGGGGGAGTGGGAGGGAGAGAAGCAGGCATCCTGCCGAGCAGGGAACCCAATGCAGGGCTTGATCCCAGGACCCCGGGATCATGACTTGAGCTGAAGACAGACGCTTGATGACTGAGGCACCCTAAGCAGTGTTTCAAATGTGCTTATTTGACCTTGCATCTTGACAGAGCTTCTCCTTTATATGTTTCAGAGAAGAGCAGGCAAGGGAGCTTTACAGGAGGCTTCGGGAAAAACCCAGAGGTATGTGGGGCCTTGTTTTGTCAGCTCACGGTATAGGCGCTTTCTCTGCCGGCCCCCTTGAGGAACTGTGGGCTCCTTCCCTCTTTCTAGACCAGCGAACGGATGGCGACAGTCAGGAGATGGTCCGGCTGCTCCTCCAGGCCATCCAAGGCTTTGAGAAGAAAGTGAGAGTGATTTATATGCAGCTCAGGTATTCACCTCAACTTCCCTTCCCAAGGGTGGAATTCAGAGGAGCAGCGAGGCCACACGTGGGGTCATCTTCTGACTCCCCTCTGACTCACTTAACCTGGAGAAAATTTATCCGCAGCTGCTGTTGGATTCGTAATTCCCAGGGATTATGTTCTGCTTTCTCTAACCCCAATGCCACTGGAGCTTGTCACATTTATTCTTTACAGTAAAACTGTGGTATGCAAGCAGAAGGCTCTGGAATTGTTGCCCAAGGTGGAAGAGGTGGTGAGTTTAATGAACGAAGATGAGAAGACCGTTGTCCGGCTTCAGGAGAAGCGGCAGAAGGAGCTCTGGAATCTCCTGAAGATCGCTTGTGTGCGTGAGGCCCCCCGGCCCAACCCTTAGCCCTCAGCCCGCCAGCCTCTCAGGGCCTTTCCACCTCTGCTGCTGTCACCACCCTCTAAGGGGGACCACAGAGCCAACGGCCAAGGGCTCCTCTGCCTCACCTCCTTTCTCACTGCCTTCCTCTGGCTGGGAGTGGGCAGGGAGGGGCAGGTCCGGCCAGGGCCAGGTGTTCTAACTTACGCCTGCATGCGTTTCCTGAGGCCACTGTAGTCACTCCCTGCGGTTCTGGAACCAAGGTGTTGTCGGGACTGAGCTCCCTCTGCAAGTCCTAGGGGAGAATCCTTCCTTGCTTCTCCCAGCTTCTGGCAGCCCCAGGTGTTTCATGGCTCGCAGCGGCATCATTCCAGTGTCTGCCTGTGTCTGCACAAGGCCTTTTTCTCTGTGTCTGTCTCCTGGGTGTCTCATATAAGTACCCATGCTATTGGATCTGGGTCCCCTCTCAGTAGTCCGGGATGATCTCCTCTCAGGATCCTCGACTGCATCTGCGCAGACCCCCTTTTCCACTAAGGTCACATTCCCAGCTTCCTGGAGTTAGGACATAGGTGGATCTTTTGGGGGACCTCCATGCAGCTCACTACAGGGCATGTCTGCAGGACTCGTTCACCTTCACCCAAGTCTGTGCTGCTTAGTACTGTCCCCGTACTTTCTGTTCCTGCTGTCTTACTGTACATGTTACTTATTCATTTGAGAGGGAGGGAGACAGTAAGCACAAGCAGGATGGAACAGCAGGCAGAGGGAGAAGCAGATGCCCCGCTGAGCTGGGACCCCTGACATGGGGCTCGATCCCAGTACCTGGAGATCATGACCTGAGCCGAAGGTGGACACTTAACCAACTGAGCCACTCCAGCGCCCTCCCCTCACCACCACTATCTTGCTGTAGCTGAGATTCTGCTGTGTGTTGCTCAGAGAGAAAATGGGACACAAAAAAGAGCCTAAGACAGAGAAGGAGAAGAGCCAGGTAAAGGCCACAGAAACCAGAGGTGATGGGAGAGACACCTGCGCCGTACAGGCTGCAGAGAGGTTGCCTGGGATAAAGACCGATTCAGTCACTGACACTGTTTGACAGAGCAAAGGGGAGAATGGGACGATAGTGCTTAAGGTGGGAGCAGGATGCAAGGGTGGTATTTCTAAGATCATGGGCTGGATCTGTAGGCCAAGCAGAAGGAAACAGTGCACCGGGACAGTCACAGTGTCAAAGGGGCAGGAGACAGTGGAGTCTGCAAGTCATGAGAACAACAGGGTATCAGCGAGACGAGCATGCATGGATGCCTCAGCCTTGAGAAGGGGTAGGTGACGTTTCCTCCCATAAGAAAGGAAGAAAAGAAAAAAGGAAAGATGACAAGGAGAGAAGATTGAGGAAGGAGAGGGAAGTTGAGGTACTCCAGGGGATGGCTGATCTGCCGTCTGCATTCATGTGACGTTTACTGAGGCCTGACCATGTGCCCAGGAGCCTGGAAATGTGATGAAGATGGGAGGTAAAGGAGGAAAGAAGCATGGGCCCTGATCCAGCAGCTCATAATCTGGTGAAGGACACGCACAGGGAAGTGAACTTGAATTTGGGGGCAGGAAGTATTGTTCAGCAGCTGGAGTGCTGTAAGCGGGGCTGTAGCATGAACGAAAAGAGCCTCTTGGAGGGGAGGGAGGCACAGGGAACATCCACAAGGAGGTGTTGCTTCAGCTGAAGAATGAGTCAGAGTTAGGTGGGTAGGTGGAGAGGACCTTCCAGAGCAAAGACTTTGCTCTATCCGAGGCCCAGGACATTGGCCTGAAAGAGTGGCTGTGTTCTGGGTGCCATACGGAGAGTGTTGTGGGTGGGGGGCAGGGTGTCGTGGGGAACGAAATGGGGAGGCAGGCAAGGGCCACGCATATGCAGGCCACACTTTGTTCTGAAGGCATAGAACACACCCCAGAATTTGTTTTCTTCTTTCGTGTTGCAGGAAGTTAAGTATGGGAATGGTATGATCACATTTGGGTTCTAGAGAAATTCCTCATGGCAGCTGGAGAACGGATTTGAGGCTTGGACACACCTCAGTCCCCAAGAGGGAGGGGCCGTTGGAGGGGCCGCTGGAGGGGCTAGAGTCATGGAGCCCCTGTGCTGCGAGGGACAGGGCAGTGGAAGGGCTGCTTTCCCGCCATACTCGCAGGCCCAAGTAGAGTGGAGGAGGCAGATGGCTGGTCCTCTCCGTGGGTGACAAGCAGCAGGGCGAAACTGGGTGCTTGACTCACTGGTGAAAGCTGGGCCTTGACATTCAGCTGGAAGGAAGGATGTGGAACCAGGGCTGGTCCCAGTTCGCAAGGCTAAGTGGGATTGAAGTCACATGGGCTGCAGCAAGGGCAGGAGCCAGGTCCACAAGAAGATGGCAAGGCCACCAGACGAGCATTTGGCTGGAGACTTGGAGAGGGGAGGGACATAAGGTGCTGGGAAGGTTGACAGTAGGTCATGTCTGCAGGCTGCAGGCAACCAGAGCCCCAGCCACTGGTTTAACCTTGACTGAGGAGGAGTGGCTGCAGCAGCCAGTGGGGCCCCCCGCCTGGGGGGGCGGTCAGAACGTTGTGCCTTTCTTCTCAGCTGTCCCACAGATGATGCGATTCACAGAAAGCCACTTGCAAGCTTTTTGTGTGGCTCAGTCTTCTACTTGGAGAAACAAAATCATCCCTGTCTTAATTTCTTTTTTAGAGTTTGTTAAGCAGTCAAACTAATGAATTAAACCTGCTAAAACAGGTATTCAAATTTCCCTGTATTTAGAATCTTTTATCAAAAAGTACACCTATAGTGTCTGCCTTTGGCTCAGGTCATAATCTCAGGATTCCGGCTCTGCTCAGCAGGGAGTCTGCTTCTCCCTCTGCTTCTGCACATGTGTGCACTCTCTCTCTGTGTCAAATAAATAAATAAAATCATTTAAAAAAGTACACCTATAGACAAAGATTTTCTAAGCCGAAATGCAAACTGTGGTCATGAGAAGGGATGTTGAGTCATAATTTATAGGACTAGCTAGTGTCTTGTGACCAGTTGTTTCATGAGAAAATACCATGGTGTTTAATGCAAAATTGGGATCATTCCTTTGCTCCAAAATTCTGTTGATTTTTTTTTGTTTGTTTTTGTCCTTCAGAGCAAAGTCCGAGGTCCTGTCACTGGAAGCCCAGACAGCATGAATGCTTCTCGCCTCAGTCACTCGGGTCAGCTGCTGTCTCAGCCTTCTGCTGCCCCCAACAGCTTACCTGAGGCCATCAAGAAAAGGTGGGTCACTCTTTGGTGCCAGGCGTGATAACCATGGGCGCATCGGGAGGGCATGGGAATAGAAATGTTTGCTTATCATAGAGAGATCATTTCATCTGTCTAATGATTTCGTGCATGTTTTTCTTTGTGTTGGTTCATATGCCAGGCAGATGTGGTGTTTTACTCTCCTTGTCCCTTGTAATTTGCTAGCTAAGTACTTTTCTTGTCTGAGGACTGGATTACGAATTGGTTAATGAGGATATGGAAAGTGCTAGTCATGTCAGCCATCATCTGTTGTTCAAAACTGTATTCCCTGCAGGGTATGCTCTGGTGGTCACGCCTCTTGTCATCTTGCCTCCTCCCTCACCCCTCACCACTCTGAGTTACCAAGCTACCGTTTGCCTCCTCCTGCCTGTCCTCACCCCTCACTCCTCCCTTGCTTTCCTCTCCTGTCTCCCAGGATGACCACGAGGTGGTGAACAGAATGTTTCCCCTCCCTGCTTCCTGTTGAGTACCACCTCCAAGCCCTTTCTGTTTTAAGTGAGTCTTCACTTGAACTCTCACTTCACTGGAAGTGAGAATGCCTTTGGATCAAGTTATTTTTTTGCCAGTAACTAGTAGCAGCTTCCCATTCCCCTAGAGGATCCAAACTGAGCTTTTTCAGACTTACACGGCCACCTCAGAGCCAGTCTCCAGGCTCATCTGCTGTTCCCGTACAAGCTCTTGGCCTAGCCCAATGGTTCTGGAAGTCTGATCCAGACCAGCAGCAGCAGCCACATCTGGACACTTATTAGAGATGCAGATGCTGAGTCAGCGGCTCAGGGGTGGGCCCAGCAGGCAGCTTTTCAGAAGCCTGAGCTGGTTGCTGATACTCGCTGAGGTTCCAGAACCTCTGGCCAACTTCCTGCCCTGGATGGTCCTCCCATCTGCAGGACATATCTGCTGTCCATATCTGTTTCCCCCTCCTCCAGTGCCCTGACCATTCACACACAGCTCTCTCTTCTTGGATCGCCTGTGCAGTTTTTGTTTCTAGTTCAGCCCCCTGCAGTTTCCTCAATGCCTTCTCTGTGTCGGGCCTTAGGCACTGGCGATGGTTAAAATTATTCCTGGGACCCAGTCTTCAAACATAGAAAATAGATTAATGATTGCCTAGGGCAGGTGGAGGGAATGGGAAAGGGCTGATAATGGGTACAAGGTTTCCTTCTAGATGATAAAAATGTTTTAAAACTAGATTGTAAAGATTGTGTCATTCTGCAAATATACTAACACCATCAAATTAACATAGCTTAAATGGGTGAACTTTATGGCATGTAAATTACATCTCAATAAAGCTGTTTTAAAAGTCCTGTTCCTGTGCTTGGGGAGTTCCTAGCCTGTGTGTTGTGGTACTAAATCACACGTGGCCTTAGATTCTTAACTCTCCCCAATCTTCGGTGAGCTTAAGGATGGTAACCAGGTCATGTGTCCCTTCTATTGCCCTCTGGAGCTGGCACTGAGACTTCATCCTACTTAGTAGCCACGCGGAAGGGGCTCAGCAAAAACATGGCCTGTGTTCCTTGCAGCAGAGCATCATGCTTTGCAAGGTGAGCAGTTCCAGGGCACTGTCTCCCTGCACTGGGCATAGTCCCTCCAATGATATCCTGGAGGCTCTGGAAAAGTCGTTCCAGGAGCACAGGTTGTCTGTATGTGTCATGGAGCCGAGGTTGGAACAGGACAGCAGCTTATTGTACTCTCCCCTCTCTCCCCACAGCAGTTCTTGAACTGACAGGTGCATTTCTCATCCTAGAAAAGAGAGAGCGGATCAAATCCAATCAGCTCCCAGAACTTGCTTTTTCATAGATCTCAAGGAACTGTGGAAATAGTGAAATTACTTGGTCTATATAATTGTTTTTCCTATTTCAAAAATTGGAAAACAGGTGATTTGTGGGATATCTTCAGATTTTGGCAGTTTGGAGAGAGTTAAATTCAACTATCTAGTTAAGTCAGAGCTCGCTCACTAACTTCTAACTTCTAAATTAAAAAGAGATTTTCTTTTTCGCACTGTGAATGGTAATGCCGATTTATGGCTGGGTGTAGGCTTCTGAAAAGTGCTTAGCAAGGTCAGTGAGATTACTCGTCAGGACCTGTTGCTTGAAGACCCTCAGCATCAAAGTAATTGGAATTTAATTTTTAAAATCTTGTCCAAAGCTCTGTAGCCTATTTTCTAAACAATAGTGTTATCTTTGAAAACCACATCGAGCATTTTCTAATACTGTGATCCTTTTCTCCAGTGAAGAGCTGGTGACTGAAGCACATGCTCTGTGTTCCCAGCTAGAACATGCGATGCAAGACACCATCAAAGAACAGGACCAGAGTTTGAGGGTAACGGGCTGCGTGAATCCCCACTATTCCGTGTCTATCTTTTCCCTGGCAAACCAGAAAAAGAAAACGGAAAGGCATTCCAGCGTGTCCTCCATCTCAGTCTACGCTTAACGATTTGCTAGTACATATTATTACTCATAGCGATGCTAACAATTAATGAAGGGGGACAGGTACTTGGTATGCAGTATTTCATTTAACCCTCGTAACACTCCGTTTTTATAAGAGAGGTGACGTCATTCTGAGAAGGTCTTTCTCTCCCTGCTGAGCGTCTGTGTGTGGGGAGTACCGTGCGAGACTCGGGGGACAGGGCCAGACCCTGTCACAGTCCCTCCTCTCAGGGGTCTTAGCAGTGGGTAGTACTAGTTATGGGGAAGCTAACCTGACAAAAAGTGAGTCAAGACACAGGTACATTTTAAGGCAAAGCTTACGTTGCTGAGAGGACCCGGAGTCATTTCTCAGCTTTTGAAAGGCCCTTTCCTGCCAAGACCGGACCTGCTAGCATCCTCCTGACCTCTCAGTTGTCAGAGGGATCAGACGGGACACCACTGGTGATTGTAATCACTTCTTACTTATTTGGGTGTCGATCTCCGGTGAGGGGCTTTTTGTGTTCTGCGTCGCTGTGTGTCCTCCTCCTGATAGCATATTTTGAGCATTTCACGGCTGAGGGGCACTTCTACCAGAGGAAAGGAAGTTTCATCGGGCCGTTTCATCTGGTAGGGTTGGAAATGGGTGGCCGAGGTAGCCCTCGGAACCACCTACCCACAGCGAGCATAAGTAAGTGCTGTGAGCCGCTGGTAATACTGAAACTCCCCATCTAGTTTCCGTGGTCACAGCATCTGAGGGACTTCTTACTAGGCCAAGGGAAAGTTCCTGTATGGTTTTGAAAATGTAGCTTTAGCCCAAGAGTAGCTGTTAATAACAAAATTGCTATTAATGAGAGGATTGAAATTTCCCTCTAAATTGTGCTGGTCTAAATTGTGCTGTCCCGAGGAAGACAAACAGCCCAGGGTGTAGTGGTGGCTACTGTATTTTTAATGTGCCTGTTGACTTTCAGTCTCTAGACTGGAGCTGGCTACAGACAGAAGAAGAAGAACAGAACAGCCTGGAACGGGCCTCTTGACTGTGTGGGTGGCCTTGACCACCTGATGGGGCTGCCGGCCTGAGGTCCTCCCATGCTGGCCCCCTGCTCTAACGACGTCCCAGAAGTCCTCGGCACCCAGACAAAGGATCCTCTCACTTTCCCCGGGAGTTGTGACATTCACTGCGGGCCAGGGGTGTGGCCCTCTGTGGGCACTACCAGCAACGTTGTCTGCACACTGGAAAGTCCTCCATCACAGAGGCTCAGCAAACACTGAGGCCAGGCATGAGCTGCTTCCCCTGCTCTGGAAATGTGCTCAAGGTACTTGCCCCACAGACCGCTGGACAAATGTCTAACGGGACTCTTTCAGGACAAAGTATGAATGACATTCGATGTCAGCCTGTCCTCTCCTGACCCCTCCTGATCTCCAGAGGCCCTGATCCACCTGTCCTCACAGCTAGTGTTTAATCTGGATTTGGATCCAGACAGACTTTTAAACGGTAGACTTGCCTGGCCCCATTTTTTCTCTTCCTCTTTTCATTTCACTGCTGCTAAAACGTCCCTTCCCCAATGACTTTAGTGGTTGTGCTCCTTTGTAGGTACATGCTAGCTCTTCCCAGCCACCGTCCTTTCCACCACAGGGTGGCTCGCAAGAGCCAGCACAGACTAGCAGCTTCTTCCCTCCGGTCCCCAAGACCACCTGAGGGCGAGTTATCGTGGGGAAGGAGGAAAGAAGAAGAGGGGACCTGTCAACCCCACATCTGCTGACACTGTGCCCATGCCTGTCCTTGCTCAGACGCAGCCGCATGGGGCAGCGATGGGCCAGGGGAGCTCCTGCTTCTGTCATCTAGCAGTATTATTAAATTGACTTACTTAAAAAATAGTTTCTATATTTTGTAACAGAACTCAAACATTTGCACCGGGTTCCACAGTCTATTTTTACAGTATTTATGGTTACGACTTGGGAACTCAAAAACCAGCTTAACGCAAAATGTCATAAAATCGAGTAGCATGTGGGTCAGGTGGTGCCAGGCCACACTTAGCACGGCTTCTTCGCATTTCGCCAGACTTCTGTGCATCAAAGCAGGAAAACAAAACAAGTTCAGATGATCACAAGTAGGCGAGTTTGGTTGGAGAAGGAAGTTGGAATAGAGGAGTTTCACAAACTGGCTTCCATGGAAGCAGTACCAAGGGTTTCATGGTCAAGGAAGTTTGGGAAACGCTTCAGGCTTTGTCTCCTGGAGAGTCACACTGCACACTGGCATATTAAAGTTCCTGAGAGTCCTGTGATTATAAAGCACCTTAACTGTGTCGATCTGTGAACCGAACACATTGGACAGTAGAGCCTTTCTCCCTCCATCCCCCCAGCACCATGTGAGTGTCACATTTCTTAACATCCCAAAGAGCTGGAATTGGAGACAGCATGATTTTGGAAACACCGGTGAGGAGCATAGTAGGAAGTCAGACCACAAAGAGGCTGGGATGGGGCCAGACTGAGCAGGGAATGAATGTTGGGCTAAGGGTTTATGGGCTTATTTTATGGGCATGCAGGAGTCACTGAAGAATTCTGAACAAGAAAATGACATCACCAACGGAATGGTTTAAAAAGACTAATGTAACTGGAATATGCTAATTGGGTGAAAACTCCAGGTAGGACTCCCACTCCCAAAAACATGAAGTAGATGTACTTTCCCCAGTCCTCCCTTTAAGTATAACTAAAATCCTTCCACGTTATCTATAAACAAGTACAAGTAGTCGCTGAAAGGTAGAAGGCCAAAGACTGGCTGGAGAACTTGGACCTGAGCAGTGACGGGGTGGTGAGTTCCCTAGGTTTTCCTTTTGCCTCATCTGCCCCCAGCTGGGTGGGGGAGAGGCCAACCAACAGGCCCAACTGAAGAGCCTGCTCCCTCTAGTGATATTAGACTCCCAGGGCCGCTGGAGCAAATTCCCACCCACTGCATGGCTTACCACAGCCGCCACCTGTTCTTTCTCAGTTCTGGAGGCCAGAAGTCTGGGCTGAGGTGCCGACAGGACAGCGCTTCTTCTGAAGGCTGTAGGAGAGATTCTTTTCCTTGCTTCCTCTAGCTTCCGGGGAGTCCAGGTGATCCTCCCCTTGTGGCTGCATCTCTGCCTCCATGGTCATGTTGCCCTTCTTGCCTGTCAAATCTACCCTGTGTGCCTAATATTAGAACCCTTGTGACTGCATTTGGGGCTGGTCTGGATAATCCAGCGTAACCTGGTGCTCATCCCCCCAACCTGGCATGCATCCACAAAACTGGGCTTCTACCTCCAGGGATTTCTTTATTCTTGGGTTGTTGTTTTTTTTTTTAAAGCTTTTTCTTTCAAAACAATTTATTTTAAATTATTTTAAATCTCTTTTAAAATAATTATAGATTTACAGGAAGTTACAAATAATTACAGATGTACAGGAAGTTGCAAATGTTCTCCTTCACCTGGTTTTTCTTAGTGGTTACATCTTATGTAACAACACTACAATATTAAAAGCAGGTGAGTGATGTTGGTTCACTCTGTGCCTATAGTTCTACGCCATTTTTTCATGTGTGATTTGTGTAACTCCACTAGAATCAGGATACAGAACTGTCCTATCACCACACAGGTCTCCCTCATGTTTTCCCTTTAAACACCCACTGTCCTCCCCTCCAAGATTCCTAATCCCTGGAAATTACTAATTTCTCTTTATTCTCCATCTCTATAATAATCTCTTGGGAATGTCATACAAATGGAACCAGATTGTGTATGACATATGAAATTAGCTTTTTTTTCCACTCAGTGTAACACTCTTGTTTCTATCTGAGTTGTTGTGTCCTTTTTACACCAAGTGGTACTCCTGGCTATGGATCTATCACAGCTTGTTTAACCATTCACCTGTTACAGGAAATTCTGCAAATTGACAGCAATCTGTTTGCTAGTCAGCAAGGCTAATTTTATCTTTACCCTTTATTCTAGACCCATCCTGATGAATAAATGAGGTAGCACTTCCTTTTCCCTCTATGTCATCTTGACCCCAATTCAAGCAAGATTCAAAACTTTAAATAAAGATATTATGGCATATAATTTGATGTTACAATTGATAGAATTTCCTAGAAAACCGTTCAATAGAACTTTGTGTGATGATGAGAATGTTCTAATCTGTTCTGGCCCATAGGTAGCTACTAATTACATATGACTGTTGAGCATTTAAAATGTGGCTAGGGCAGCTAAGAAACTGAATTTTTATTTTATTTAATTTCATTTTAAATGTTTTTTAAAAGATTTTATTTACTCATTTGAGAGAGAGAGCACAAGCAGGGGGAGAGGCAGAGGGAGAGGGAGAAGCAGACTCCCCACTGAGCTGGGAGCCCGACGTGGGGCTCCATCCAATGACCTGGAGATCATGACCTGAGCCGAAGATAGACGTGCAACCATCTGAGCCACCCAGGCACCCCTCCTTTTAAATATTTATAGTCACATGTGACAAGTAGCTATATATAAGACAGGACAGTTTGAGAGAAAAAACACTGTCTTTATAAGATGTGTTTGGAATAGGACCAGCATGTATGAATTGGTTAATATATGTCAGACAATGAACTAACTTTGCTTGAAATGCGTGTTTCATCAACTCTACCACACATTTTTTTTTCTCAGCAAGTTATATCTTTAATCAATGGCAGGTCACAGTTATAGGGGTCCATGTCAGTTGTGAATTACACGTGTGAACTCGGTCACAGCCATCACTCAGTGGAGCTGTATCCGTTTGGTACCACTCATGTTGAGTTTAATTGCCTTTTAAGATCTCTTCAGAAATATTACCCTTTTGGTTTGATTTGAGACAGAAATCGACTATACCCAGAAAGGCATAAAAACAAAGCAGTGAGCATAAATCTGATATTCATCAAATAAATACTTCTTGAGGAGAAATGGCTGCAATTCCATATTTTCTTTCAAAGTTAACAGTCAAATTTTTATGGGTCCTAAGAAAGGAATATACCTCAAAGTAGGAGAGGCTGTCCATTTGTCACCGAACTACAAGCAAAAGGACTATTTATCACATGTCAAGCAATACAACGGAAGGCAAGAGAAATTGCCAAATCCCTCAGAAGAGCTAGAAAATTTCAAAACAGCAAGAGCCTGGTGTGACTAATTCATTTGTCATCCAGGATTACAGTGAAGACATTGTGCCACAGTTTAATTGATAGCATCTTTTCCTTAGTGGTACATAAAACGAGGGTGTTTCTTACAATTCAATGGATTTACGACTGTTAAAAATGTAGTCGCCTGCAGTCCTCACAATTCTAATGAGGTAAGTGCTTCTATTATCTTCATTTCATCTATGAGGAAACTGAGGCATGGAGAGTTTTACTAAGGTTAAATCTGACCTTCTTGAGAGGCCTAAGAGGTGTCTCAATAGTGACTCTTTTTCCTGGAGGTGTTGAGGAATGGGCAGAAGTCCAATTTTTCCCAATACAAACTGCCTCCTGGTTGGTTGGAATATTGTTTAGTTACTGTGCCCTAACATTAGGATGTTCAGAGTTTTAAAAAAACTTGTTCTGTGAAGATTTGACAAATATACAGATATACAGAGTAGTGTAATAAACTTCTGTATTCTAGTCACCCAGATTCAAATTTATTAATACTGTTCAATCATATTATTTCCTCACCAGCTTCTCTATTAGTGAAGAAAATTTCAGACTTTAAACATTTCACCCATATGCTTTGCAGCATGTATCTCTAAAAGTTTAGCCCTTTTTTTGTTGTTATTTTCAACATAACTACAATACTATTATCATAATTATTTCATTCAGGGTCCAGTCAAGAGAATGAAACTACAGAGCAGATTTAACAAGGAAAATTTAATATAACAGGGAATTGTCTCTTAACCAACTGAGCCATCCAGGCGCCCCCCCTCCCTTTTTTTTTTTTTTTTTTTTTTAAGATTTTGTGGATTCTTGAGGCTCCTGGGTGGCTCAGTCGTCAAGTGTCTGCCTTCAGCTCAGGTTATGATCCCAGGGTCCTGGGCTCGAACCCTGCATTGGGCTCCCTGCTCTGCAGGAAGCCTGCTTCTCCCTCTCCCACTCCCCCTGCTTATGTTCCTGCTCTCTCGTTTCTCTCTTTCTGTCAAATAATCTTTAAAAAAAAAGAAGATTTTATAGAATCTTAAAGATTTTATTGAAGCCACTTATAAAATTGGTTTCTAAAGGGTAAGGGAAACTAAGAATGCAGGAATAGCAGAAAAAGAGAGTAGCCATAGCCCCAATAGCTGAAAAAGCTCCACTCCACATCCCCCAACCCCCCTACCCCCCCACCCCCGCTGAGATCCAGACTGCATCCGAGAGGGTGTGGCTGTGGCTTGCCACTGGGTGATGAGGGAGTTTGGCTGAGTTGACCAAACTCACTGGGAAGCTGCTGTCCAGGCACTATAGAAAGCTGTCCATTGGGAGGAGCTGCACCACACAACTCTTGAGAAACTGCCAACAGGGGTGGTATGACACCTTTGAGGTGCAAGGGGAATCTTCCTGCTGATTGCCACACACGCTGGGAGCTGCCAGTAGGAGCCCACTGGAACCAGGAAGAAGAGCCCCTTCCTCTTCCAGTGTTCCTCTAATGTCCCTTATGCCAGAGTTTGAAATTGTGCCAGTTAGCAAAAGAGAGATGTCCCAGTAGCAAAAACAAGACAATGAAGGATGGATTTGGAATTAAGAAGCAATAGATTGGTAATCAGCATGGTCTGCCTCTCTGACTAGTCAGCTTCCATATGCATCCTTCTCTATACATTGAAACCTCCATGCAAGAACTAAATAACTCTATGTTTCCACCTAACAGGATACAGCTACCCTTCATAAAAATCACCTTCCCCCCCCCCGAATCAAAAGAGGCACTGACCCAACAATCACTGTATCTCTCACTAGCCATATAAATTGCTCCCCAAATTCCATCACACTAAGAAGATCACAGTTTATCTTCAACAGCCTGTATATAAAATGGTATTGGGAAGGAGAGAGAAGAAGAAAACGAGCAGCACATGCAAATAAGCACACACATAAGAGAAAAAATACACAAAGCTACAGCAGTCCTTGCATCTACACTTGGTTCTGTCTTCCTTGAGCCTGGAACTGATGGCTACAAGTTTATTTTCCCACTCCTCATCCTGTATTTCCCCTGGCCCCAGCCACAGCCTCAGCTAGTCAGGATTTTTTGTCAGATGTAGTGATCCTAAAGGATCCAAGTCCAAAATTGTACAGACTTTTTTTTTGCCATAATTTTGCATTAATCTTAACTATTGTGTGTGAAATGTATCAAGAGAAGACCCAGAAAAATCCCCTGGTTCCAGACATAGTCCTTACTGCTCTGATTGTGTAGCAGTCACTCAATTTCTCCTTGGCAATCAGGATCAATCATTCTAATCAGTAGTAACCTTTTTTGTCCTTTTGGCTCAGTGGCATAGGAACCCGAAATTTCCCAATTCAATGGAATCATTGTGGTGCTGCTGGGCATTAAGAGCTCCAGATGAGAAGAGATCGAGATTACCAATGTGGGAAGCCCAAGTTTTGCAAGTGGGTTTTTATATATGAAGTAAGAGAAGTCCCTCCTACTTCTCACCCTTTGAATCCCAGACCTATGCATTCTCACTATAAGGAGATAGCATCATATAATGCTTTCTGATTCAATGTACAGACTGCATCCTGTGAAACAGAACTCCATCGCGATCAGATGTTGTGGCCAGTTGGTCTTGTAACCATGTCTTCCCATTAAGCTAGTCCAATTTCAGGTATCCCAGGCACTTTTGGATGATGGGTATGTGGCTACATTTGCTTTGCTGTCCAATGAGTTCTTTGATCAGAAACAATGCTTTAGGGATCACACTTCTGTGAGTCCATAGCCTGTGGTGCAAGCAGAAGCAGACAGGGAAGGCAACTCCACATCCCGACTATGTATCTATTCCAGGGAGGAATTACGATAAGAATGAACATCTGCTGCTTCTAATATCATCCACCTGCCATTAATTGTCTGTCTTGTTTCCCAGGGCAGTTGTGCCATCTTGGGGGCTAGTGTTAGTCTCTGTTGGCAGGTCAACAGTAGCGTTTCCTGGGTCAGCCTTCGTAAGAGGACATTGAGCCTCGTTGTTGAGCCTGTGCGTTGTTGAGCCTCCCTCCCCTTCACCACGGCCACTGTGGTCATAGCCTAGGGAGCAAACAGTGAGATGATGGGGCCAAAAGACTGACTGACATACACACACCGCGTAATGCTGTCAGCCTTATTATCAAGAGCCTCCTGGACAGTGGATATCCTCTGGTGGGCAGTCACGTGAGATGCAGGTATCTTCAGTCTTGTGTCTGTTGTGAGAGCTCATCCCCATGCCTCTTCTCTGGTCCTCCCTGTTGGCAGTCTTCCAAGCCTATTCTCTACAAGTTCCTGATCATCCAGCCAATCCATTGGCAAGAGCCCACAAATCGGAGCAGAGCCATACTTCTAGCTATCTCTTATTCCAGACAAAGTGGACAAAACTGTACTGTCCAAAATTCTGCCCACCGCGAGGATTTTCCTGCGCTGTTATGCTTCAGAGCTCCTCTGAATGGGGGGTAGGGCTGTAGCTCTCTCCTTTCAGGGGGCACCTGCACGTCACATAGAGCCATCAATACACCAGGCTGCAGTTTTTCTTCTTTAGGTAATTTGCCCTAAAGGACATCACCCACACGCCACAGACATGGACTGAGAGAGAGGACACTATTTATTTATTTGTCAGAGAGAGAGGGAGAGAGCGAACGAGCACAGGCAGAGTGGCAGGCAGAGGCAGAGGGAGAAGCAGGCTCCCTGCCGAGCAAGGAGCCCGATGTGGGACTTGATCCCAGGACGCTGGGATCACAACCTGAGCCGAAGGCAGCCGCTTAACCAACTGAGCCACCCAGGCGTCCCAGTTTATCTTAATTCTATTGCATTGCCTGTATGAGTTACTCTTAGCGCACATAATTGTGGTTTTGTCTTTTCTAATACTAATGCCTTTACTGTTTGCATAATTGTGTTAATAGCAGACATCCTTGCTTTCTTTTGAGACTAAAGTTTCTCTGTCAAAAAAATTTTTTTTTAAGATTTATTTGAGAGAGAGAGAGAGAGCGAGATTGAGCAAGGGAAGGGGCAAAAGGAGAGGGAGAAGCAAGCTCCCAGCTTCCAGGTCCTGGATCCCAGGACCCTGATATTATGACCTGAGCAGAAGAAAGATGCTTAACCAACTGAATCACCCCGGTGCCCCTCTCTGTCAAAAATTATGTTTCCTGTGGGCTTCTGGCAGCGTCTTTATGAAGTAAAGGATATTTTCTACTATTCCAGTTTTCTGAGCCCTAAAAAACACAAATTGAGGGACACCTGGCTGGGTCCATTGGAAGAGTGTGTGGCTCTTGATCCCTAGGTCATGAGTTCAAGTCCCACATTGAGTGTAGAGATTACTTTTTAAAAAATCAAGTCAAGGGACGCCTGGGTGGCTCAGTTGGTTAAGCAGCTGCCTTCGGCTCAGGTCATGATCCCAGCGTCCTGGGATCGAGTCCCACATCGGGCTCCTTGCTCAGCAGGGAGCCTGTTTCTCCCTCTGCCTCTGCCTGCCACTCTGTCTGCCTGTGCTCGCTCTCTCTCTCTCTCTCTCTCTAACAAATAAATAAATAAAATCTTTAAAAAAAAATCAAGTCAAATCAAATCACAAATTGGTTTGAACTTGTCAAATGCTTTTTTATTTGTATACTGAGATAATGTGATGTATTTTTTCCTCTCTCCCATTACTGTGAGGAATCCTTTTAGATTTTCCTGATGTTAAACTGTTCTTGCATTGACAGAATAAACTCTACATGCTCATGATTTTTAAAATAAACTTTATTTTTTAAAGATTTTATTTATTTATTTGAGAGAGATAGGAAAAGAGAGAACAAGCAGGGGTGAGGAGCAGAGGGAAAGGGAGAAGCAGACTCCCTGCTGAGCAAGGAGCCTGACGCAGGACTTGATCCCAGGGGTTTGGTCCCAGGACCCTGGGATCATGACCTGAGCCAAAGGCAGACACTTAACCACCTGAGCCACCCAGGTGCCCCAATAGACTTTATTTTTTTAAAGCAGACTTAGGGGGCGCCTGGGTGGATCAGTTGTTAAGCATCTGCCTTTGGCTCAGGTCATGATCCCAGAGTCCTGGGATCGAGCCCCGCATCGGGATCCCCACTCGGCGGGAAGCCTGTTTCTTCCTCTCCCACTCACTCTCCTTGTGTTCCCTCTCTAGCTGTGTTTCTGTCAAATAAATAAAATCTTTGAAAAACAAACAAAGCAGTTTTAGGATCACAGTAAAATTGAGTAGAAGGTACAGAGATTTCCCATATACCCCATTCACTCACAAGTTCATAGCCTCCCCCACCATCCATATCCCCCAGCAAAATGATACATTATTTACACCTGTTGAGCCTACATTGACACATCATTATCATCCAGAGCCCATAGTTTACATTAGAGCTCAGCTTTGTGTTGTACATTCCTATGGATTTGGACAAATTTATAATGACACGTATCCATCATTATAGATAGTATCATACAGAATAGTTTCATTGCTCTGTAATTGTTTGTTTTTAAATTCAGTCACTTAGGGGTGCCTGAATGGTTCAGTCTGTTAAGCATCCAACTCTTGATTTCAGCTCAGGTGGTGAGATGGAGCTGGGCTTGGAACCTGCTTAAGATTCTCTCTCTCCCTTTCTCTCTGCCCCTCCCCCTACTATATTCTCTCTTGCTCTAAAATTAAATTATATTAAACTAAAAATAAAAACATTTAAAAATTCAATTACTTAATATTTTATTTGAGATGTTTACATTTATTTTTATATCTGAAATGACCCTATGCTTTCCTCATGGGCATTCAAAATAGGATATGTCTTCTATGCAACTGAATAGAAGTGTGGACTTTTTCCATGGATGATGCTCATGGCCTTACCTATCATGTTTATGTTGACGGCTATATCTAAATCCCTAACCTTCAAATATGTAGCTTTACCTCCATGGTAAACATACCTAAATACCTCAAAAATACGGAATTGATTCTCTCCCCATCCCCCAAACCTGTCATTTGTATCATTATGAGCTCATGTGACAACATCGCCATCCACCAAGTGCTACAGGCAGAGATGAGTGACCATACTAGACTCATCCTCACTCCTCTCCTCCAAGACCTGCCTATTCTTCACCTCTTAATTAAAAAAAAAACAAAACATTTTCCTCTCACACTCTCCTGCCTTAGGTTCTTAAACAGTCTCCCTGATTCTAACACCTCCCACTTAACAAGAATTCATCTTCTATAGCGCTGTTAGAGTGAAAATTGGAAAATGTCACTTGGCTGCTTGAAACCCTCTGGGACTCTCCAGCACCAAAGACTAATAATGTCTGGTCTCCACAGTCTGGCAGACACTCATCTTGATTTCTAACCTTGTACTCCACCAACTTGTGTGCTCGATTTTCCTAATTATACCCTACTGTTTCTTCTCTGTGAAAAGTTTTTTTTTTACATGCCTCGCCTAACCTCATCCTGTTCATCCTCATGGGTGGCTCTTCCTGTTTCTGAGCTGATTCTGTGACCTCTCCCTGACCTCTAAACTAGCTGCACCCCCGCCCCCCCTTCCCACTCTACACACACACACACACACACACACACACACACACACACACACACACACGGAGTTCTCTAATCTAGCCTTACTCCCAAAGTAATTTATTCCTGCCTCATGGTTTTAAATGCCATACAGATGCTGATGGTACCTCCAGGGCGCCTGGGTGGCTCAGTGGTTAAGGGTCCTGGGATGAAGCCCCGCATCCTGCTTCTCCCTTTACCTCTGCCTTCTGCTCCCCCTGCTTATGTTTGCGCTCTCTCTCAATCTGTGAAATAAATAAATAAAATCTTAAAAAAAAAAAAAAACTATAGGGACGCCTGGGTGGCTCAGTTGGTTAAGCGGCTGCCTTCGGCTCAGGTCATGATCCCAGCGTCCTGGGATGGAGTCCCGCATCGGGCTCCTTGCTCAGCAGGAAGCCTGCTTCCTCCTCTCTCTGCCTGCCACTCTGTCTGCCTGTGCTCACTCTTTCTGACAAATAAATAAATAAATCTTAAAAAAAAAAAAACTATACCCCCAGCCCGGACCTCTCTCTTGAACCCCAGGATAATATTTCTTACTGTCCCTTCAGAATTGTCAACTAGATATGCATCTCACATTCCAAAAGTCAACTCCTGATTTTTACCTCCCAAAATTGTTCTTCGTGGTCTTCCTTACGCCTTAGATGACAGCTCTGTTTTTGCAGTTACTCAGTTAAATAACCATGGATTGATTCACCCTGCCTACTCTCTTTTTTCCACACCCCACATCCAATTTATCCAATGAGTCCTGCTGGTTCAACCTTCAGAGTATATCCAGAACCTGAATGCTTCCCTTGTTTCCTTCAGCATCACCTTCCGCTCTCACTTTGCTACTACCAGTCTGGTCCCTTCTCTGTCCACTGGGCGTGCTCCGTGCTCCTTGGTACCATCACCTGCTACTCCCATCCTTGCTCATCTGGGACTACCCGCACTATCTTCCTCACTTAACGAAAGGAATTGAACAAAAATGACTTCATTTCAGATGAGGTTTTTTTGGTATCACCATTTGTTGGAATGGTCACATAATTTGTACCCATTTGCCTAGAACTTTTTAGTTTCAGCCTCAGAGTCTACACAAACATTGTCCTCTGCCTGGATCACTCTCTCCCCCAGAGAGCCTCATGGCTTCTTTCCTCTCCGCTTACATCTCTTGTTGATAAGCAGCCTTATCAGGACATCCTCTATACTGGTACCTATCGCCTACCCTGCTGCCCAGGGAGTTGTCCCTGTAACTCTGTTATCTTGACTTGTTTTTATGCCATTGTCAGCACCTGATATATTTATTTGTCCCTCTATACATCCATTAAAAAGCTCCACAAGATGGGACTTGGTCCATTCATTGCTATATACACGGCACCCAAGGCTGGGCAGGGCTCTTGGTGGGTGTTCAATAAATGTTTGTTGATTGAATGAGCACTGCTAGCTCACACATATTTTGTCAGAAGTACCTAACACTATCTCTTTAAAGGGTTTAGGCTTTTGGAATCCTGAAATGAGAGACTAGGGGCTTTCAGCTGTCTCTTCTTTTGTGTGTGTTATCTTTTATTATTATATTATTTTATTATTTTTTGTTTAGCTCTGTCTCTTCTTTACGCTGAGGAAGTGAAACAGTAAAATTTTTTGCTTGGGATGGGTAGGAGGTAGGAGGAAACTTACAGTTCATATTTTAAAAATCTAATCGCCCAAGACAGTTCTTGCTTCTCATTTTCCCCAGAGTTCACAGACTTGTAGGTTCTAAAGCGGAGAATGGTTTCTTTTAAAAAAAAAAAAGATTTTATTTACTTAACAGAGAGAGACACGGCAAGAGAGGGAACACAAGCAGGAGAGTGGGACAGAGAAGCAGTTTTCCTGCAGAGCAGGAAGCCCAATGCGGGGGCTCAATCCCAGGACCCTGGGATCATGACCCAAGCCGAAGGCAAACGCTTAACGACTGAGCCACCCAAGCGACCCTGGAGAATGGTTTCTTAAGGGGTTTTTTTTGTCAAAGCCAAAACATTATTTCTGCGTGGAAATTTGAGGTCTGTTATCACTTGATTTACTCCATCACCTCCAACCAGCTTGGCTTACTCCCTTGTATTATACGGAATCTTTCCAGTTTTCACAATGAATAGTGTTGCTTAATGTATCTTTCATCATTCTTTCTCCCTTTCCCCTACTATGCTCAATCTCATTCAATAAATGTTTACTAAAAAAAAATGTTAACCAGTTAGGAGCCCTTAAACAGTACTCAGTGTTGTTTTCCAACTTAGGTTTTGCTAGTGACATATCTAAGGGTGCATATCTTAGGGTGGACCAACTTGTCTTGGTTTTAGCCCTAAAAGTTCTGTATCCCAGGAGCCCCTCAGTCCCGGCCAACCTGGGCAGTTAGCCACCCTACATCATGATGTGTCAATATCCTCTGTAATTTAAAGTATTTGATACTTAGCAAAATTGCAATTTAGGATATTCATTCATGATGTATTTGCTGAGCCCCTATTCTGTGGTGAACAAAAATTAAGTCCCTGCTCTGTTGGAGCTTACAAACCACATTAGGGGAAGAAAAACAGAGCAGGGAGTAGATAATAGGCAAGTAACACACGTGTAAGTTTCAAATCATTTTCATGGAATGGAGCAGTTCCACAGTAATAGAGAGGGCATGGGGGCTGCTCAGGAATGTGACGAGGATATGACCACATGGCTGAGACTTGAAGGATGGGAAGGCAGCCAGGCAGAGCCCTGAACAATGAGCTCTGAAGCAGGTACATGTGTATGCTACATAACAATACATGTGCACTGACAAAGGGAAAAGTGGTGAGAACTCAATTATGAGAGTTGGAAGGAGATAGATCATATTAGGCCTTGTGGGCCTTTGGAGGGAATTTGGAATTCATTCTAAGTGCAATTAAAGTATATTTAAGTAAATGAATGGCGTGCTGATATACATTTTTTATATTTTATATATTTTTAAAGATTTTATTTATTTATTTGACAGAGAGGAGAGAGAGGACAAGTAGGCAGAGCAGCAGACAGAGGGAGAGGGAGAAGCAGGCTCTCCACTGAGCAGGGAGCCAGACGTGGGGCTGGATTCCAGGACCCTGGTGATCATGACCTGAGCCAAAGGCAGCCACCTAACCAACTGAACCACCCAGGAAACCCTGATATACATTTTTACAAGACTACTTTTCTCCTGTTTGGAGAATGACCTGTAGGGGACAAGAGCAGAACCAGGAAGCCCACTGAGGAGGCTACGGCAGCAATCAGGGAGTGAGATCATGGTAGACTGGACTAGGGTACTGGCAGTAGAGTGGGTGAGAGCAATTCAATTCAGAGCACGAATTCTGGAGATGGAACAGACAAGACTTGACAGAGTAGATGTTGGGTGTGAAAAGAGTCATTAAGAATGGCTCCTAGGGTAGTGACCTGATGGCAGGGTGGAATAAAATGTCATTAACTGAGTTGGGAAAAAGTTAAGGAGAAGTTAGTGGGGCAAAAATCAAGAGTTCTTTAAGACATTTATTAGTAAGATTCTTACTATGGACAACTAGAGACAGCCAGAGGCAGTTTGATATATGAGAGTAGAACTCAAGGGAGAGGTCAGGGCTAGAAATACAAATCTGGGAGTCTTCAAGTTGGCATGGCATTTTAAAAGGTGAAACTGGACAGAGTGGGAAAGCTGCTTAGAGGAGCAAAGCCTGAGGCACTTTCCCAGAAAGGCTGGAGAGTGGAGGAGGAGCCGAGAACCAGCACAAACATGCAGAAAAAACCTTAAGGAGTGGGTATGAAGGAAGAAGGAAAACGCAGAGAATGTGCTATCTTGGAAGCCAATTAAAAACAAATTATTTCAAGAAGAGAAGTGGCTTAAAATGGATCAAATGTTACTGATTGGTCCAAGAAGATGAGGACAGAGAATTGATCACTTCCCTTGGATTCTCTGGCACTGATTTTTAGACAGTATAATCCTCATATACACTCCCATAAAAAATGAGTATTTTAGGGACGCCTGGGTGGCTCAGTGGGTTAAGCCGCTGCCTTCAGCTCGGGTCATGATCCCAGGGTCCTGGGATCGAGTCCCACATCGGGCTCTCTGCTTGGCAGGGAGCCTGCTTCTCCCCTCCCCTCTCTGCCTACCTCTCTGCTTACTTGTGTGATCTCTGTCTGTCAAATAAATAAATAAAATCTTTAAAAAAATGAGTACTTTATACTCATATAAAAATGGCATAATACTTATATAGAAAATGATCCACTACTCCCTAAAGTTGTAAGTTTCATTTTTCAAAGGAAAATTTTTCTCTTTTTCCTTTTCTTTCTTTTCTTTTCTTTTTTTTTTTTTTAGAGAAAGAGCGTCCCAGGCAGGGCAGAGCCTGACTTGGGGCTCTGATGGTGAGATCAGGACCTGAGCCGAAGTCACATGTTCAACTGACTGAGCCACCAAGATGCCCCTGAATAAAAACTTTTTTTTTAAGATTTTATTTATTATTTATTATTTATTTATTTGACAGACAGAGATCACAAGTAGGCAGAGAGGCAGACAGAGAGATAGGAAGGGAAGCAGGCTCCCTGCCCAGCAAAGAGCCCGATGCGATGAGGGGCTTGATGCCAGGACCCTGGGATCATGACCTGAGTCGAAGGCAGAGGCTTTAAGCCACTGAGCCACAGAGGTGCCCCTAAAAATTTTTTTATTTAATGAGGGGTGCTCATTCTTCAGAATAAAATAATATGGACAGAGTCTGGAATAAGGATTAAGTAAGAAAAAAACTGAACTGAGAAAAATACCAAGACAACTCATATCTAAACAAAGGGGTTAGCAAGGTGTTAAGACACTGTTTTAAAAAGGCAAAGTACAAGTTGGGAAAATACAAATATTTACAAAAACTATACAAGTAGAATATACAGGGACACCTGGGTGGCTCGATCAGTTAAGCGCCTGATTCGGGTCAGGTCATGATGCCAGGGTCCAGGGATGAGTCCTGGCTTACTGCTCAGCGGGGAGTCTGCTTCTCCCTCTGCTTCTGCTGCTCTCCCTGCTTGCGCGCTCTCTCTCTGACAAATGAATAAATAAAATCTTTAAAAAACAAAACAAACAACAATTAAAAACCCCAAATATGCAAAAAAGGATTAGTATTTATACAAATAAAAGAGCTAACAACAGCAGACAACTACTCCTAATAGAAATATGAACAAAAGATATAGATTGGAAATTCACAAAAGAAGAAATACAAATATCCAATAAGCATAACTTAAAATGTTCACTGATATGAAAAAACAATCGAACACAACCTTGCTAATCAAAGAAATTACTTGTATCTAAAGCATTGTCCCATTATTGAAAAATAATGGTAATTTTTAAAGAACCGGATTACAAGACTAGAAGTGTATGTCACAAAAAAGTTAATCGTGATTAAGCTGGATAGTGAAATAATCGTTTATTTTTTATCCATTTCTACATTTTTCAAATATTTCTACAACACCCATGTATCATTTTGTAATAAGTTTTTAATTTTATTTACATACAAAGAGATTGCTTGGAACTGGCAGTTCAGTATGAACCCAGGAGATATACTTGTAAAATAAAATATTGCTGATGTCACATTTCCATCTAAATTTTATTTTAAAGTAATCTCTACATCCAAACAGGGGCCGGAACTTCCAACCCCCAGAACAAGAGCCCGTATGTTCACAGTCACCGACTGAGCCAGCAGCATCCATGGTGTTTTAACGACAGTTTCATCGCCCATTATCTAGGTTCTATCTTCTCCCCTTCCTACTGTTTTTGTTTTGCTTTGGGTTTTTTTTTCTGCTTTAAGTCCTACCTCAAAAGACAAGGGAATAAAAAATAAAATGCCTTTGACACTGGTTGGCATATTTGCTAAAAATTTTAGTATAGGAGGCTTTCCTATAATTGGCATGGTGTTTCCTCCTCCGCTCCTGCCTGCACGGGAGGTAGGAAACGCCACTGCTCGGTGCACTGGCGTTATATTCTTACAGAAAGCTTAGACAGTAAGTGCGAAGCTGGTGTTCGCCTCTTATCACATATAATGTCATGCCCTCAATAACTACTATTGCGCACAGATGAGACGTGCACAAAAGTAGTCTTCGCTATTGCTATCTCCCACCCCACCATCTGAAGGGCGGACTTCCCAAAGTCGGACTCCTCGTTTTTCCCCTTCTGGGGAGAGGAATCCGGGGGAACGTGCTGGGAAAAGAGACATCGTGTCGTAGGTTAAGAATCCAGGTCTTCCCACAAAAAACCGGTTGCCCAACCCCATCTCTGGCCCAGTCTCCCCTTCCAGGTCTCCCTCACCTTCGCGATCCCTTCTTTTACGCACTGCGGGAGCTCCGCTGGAGCCGCGCCCTCCGGCACGCCCCGAGCGCGTGACGTCACCATGCGCGCCGTGCGCCGCGCCTCCTGTCAGAGGCAGCCATTGTTCAGTGGGTCTGGCTGGCTTTGCCGGGGCCGGGCTGGTCCTGCCCCCCTCTCCAAGTCCCGGCCCCTCCTTAAAGCTGGGAGAGGGGGCCAGTCCCCGGCTCTGAGCACTCTGCGGTCCTCGGGTGCAAGCCACCATGAGCAAACGGAAGGCGCCGCAGGAGACGCTCAACGGGGGAATCACCGACATGCTCACAGGTTAGCACCGGGCCGGGCGCTGCTGGCTTTCTTCTCCTTTCTTCCCACCTCATTGCCTTCCCCTGCTTCTCTCCCGTCCCCACAGCCCTGTGGATGGGGTCGGCCCCCTGCAGCGGGTAGTCTTCCGTGCGGATCTTTCTTCGGCGTCCATTGCTGATGGCTGAATGTCAGTCCGGCTGGGGATTCTTGTGTCACCATTTGGGCTGTCTTTGGCCTGGCCCGTGTACAAGTGAGGGTTCACTGGCTCCTAAAAAGCTGTTAGATCTCCTTCTGAAAAACTCAGTTCTCGTTTGTTTGCTCGCGGTTCTTGTTCACCCCAGCCTCTTGTTGCCTTTACAGAACTCGCAAACTTTGAGAAGAACGTGAACCAGGCAATCCACAAGTACAATGCTTACAGGTGGGACGGTGCAGTATTCTTTAGTAGCGTGAGTCCTGGGACGTGTGGCAGTTAACAGGGCTGAGGGGTTGGTGGATATTTGGACCATATGCAGGAGGAGAAAAGAGCAAGAACTGAGAGTATTGGCTCTCTGGTGGTACCTTACTGCAATATTTCAGGGCAGAACAATGTAGGATCGTTTCTGATGAGTTCCCAGTTCTGATTGAAAATAGGCATAGCTGATGTGTATTTTTCCCATCATCAAATATGAATTGCTGATAATGCAGTTTGATTTTAAGCCACAATGAAAGACAGCAGAAGAGGTCTGTGCTGTGAACTAGATGTGACTCAAGGAATCAAATCTCCATCTGGTTGGTGTTTGGCTGATCCTTCAACCGCTCCTTGTCCATCTCACTGGGCCCTCATTATTCCCACAACCAGTTACTTGTGCCCCTTAGCCTACAAACATGTCCAAGTCCCTCATCTCTTGAAAGCAAAAACAAAGCAGTCTTAACTTCCCTCTAGCTAGCTCCTGTCTGTTTCCTCCACTTTACAGTTAAACTTCTTGAATAATCTGTTTCTTGCTTTGATTTCCTCAGCCCTAGTCATTCATTATCTCATTGTGGTATAATTTCCATCCTGCCATTCTTCTGAAAATGCTCTCACCTACATCTCACCTTAATTGGACTCTCATTGGCATTTACCATTAGCTCATTCCATTCAGGTCTTACTCTTGAATCCCGTGATGGCACTCCTATCTGTTTTTTGACCTCTTATATCTTTCTTTCAATGTTGGTAGTTCCAGGAGGTCTGCCCTTAGTCTTTTTTTTTCTCGTTTTCATAGTTTCCTTGGCAATCTTACCGTTCTTAGCTTTGGATACTGATTATGTCATTGACTCAAAATCTGTATTTCATTGGGCTTTTCTTGAGATTTTTAGACCTCTGTTACCTTTATCTTAATCTTTTCAAAATTAAGCTCAACTCTCCCCTTCCCTTCCCATTCAACATAATTAAAAACTGATTATATCTGTCTTGATTGCCTGTTTAAAGTATTGTACTATTCATCCACACATTTGATTTAGAAATCAGAGATATTCAACTCTGTATTCTATTTAAGTTCAGAGAGGAGGTGTTTCGTTTTGAAGGAACCTGCCAGGGAATAAGTGAAAGGAAGAACAATCTAGAGAAAGGAAACAAAATGTGCCAAAAGGCATTGAGACCTGAAGAAGTAGAACATTTTCCTGAAGTCAGTAACTCACTTTTCCTCAGTGGGAAATAAGTCTGGAAAAGCAGGTGTTGCCTACATGTACCCTGATTATACATTTCTCTTAATTGTGGCCAGAGTATTCTTTTGAAAATAGCTATCTGATCCTGTCATTCTTCCATATCAGATAACTAAATATTTCCTCTTTACCATGATAAAGCCTAAATGCATTGTGGCATCCAAAAAGTCTTTCATGCTTTTTTTTTTTTAATTTTTTTTTTTTTTTTTATTTGTTAGAGAGAGAGAGCAAGCACAGGCAGACAGAGTGGCAGGTAGAGGCAGAGGGAGATGGAGAAGCAGGCTCCCTGCCGAGCAAGGAGCCCGATGTGGGACTCGATCCCAGGACGCTGGGATCATGACCTGAGCTGAAGGCAGCTGCTTAACCAACTGAGCCACCCAGGCGTCCCAAGTCTTTCATGCTTTAATTCTTCTTTCCTTCAGGCTTTGCCTCATGATACCAGTTGTCTGGAACTACTTGTCTTTTTTTTTTTTTTTAATAATTTTTTTTAAGATTTTATTTATTTATTTGACAGACAGAGACCACAAGCAGGCAGAGAGGCAGGCAGAGAGAGAGGGGGAAGCAGGCTCCCCGCCGAGCAGAGCCCGATGCGGGGCTTGATCCCAGGACCCCGAGATCACGACCTGAGCAGAAGGCAGAGGCTTTAACCCACTGAGCCACCCAGGCGCCCCTGGAACTACTTGTCTTTACTGAAACAATTCCCTCAACAAACTGCCCTCAACTTACTTTTCCAGACTCATCAATGGTAATATACTAATAGAGAAGTTGAAATCCAAATCTAAAGGTTTATATATATTAGAACAGACTACCCAATATTTATGCTTGAGACTTAGATGTGCTCTGGCTTTTATCAGCATCACTGCTAAACTACATTTAACATGGAAATTATAGGCAGGAGACCATCAGTGAGCTCCCAGAGTGTGCCCAGTGTGTCACCAGATTACTGAGCTGGATGTGGAGATGGGCAAGAATCAGGTCAGTGCTTTATGTGGAACAGAAGTGAGAGCAATGAAGAAAAAGAACATAAGTATAAGGACGCACGGGAGTGCAGTTGCGGCTTTAAGTCATGAATTTTAAAATAGCCATCCAAGGGATTCTTCTTGAGCGTCTGACTCTTGGTTTCTGTTCAGGTTCTGATCTTGGTCGTGGGATCAAGCCCTGCTTAGGGCTCCGAGCTTAGAAGGGCGTCTGCTTGGGATTCTCTCTTGCCCACTGCCCCCCTCCACGTGCTTCTCTCTCTCTGTCTCTTGCTCTCTCTCCCCTCTCTAAAATAAAGAAATAAATCTTAAAAACACCATCCTTAAGCCAGTTTGGTATCTAGTAGTCCAGATATCTCTAGGTGGCACATTTTTATGAGAGTTAGGAACAATCTCTAAAAACTAGCTTAATCCCAAAAAGGAAAGGCTACTGGTTTGCTGAATCTGCCTGGTTTTAAATATACAGGTAAAATTATGTTATCCTCACATGTGAGGATTTTCAAGATACTTCTGAAAGTTATGCAAGTGGCCTGCCAGCTCCTCTGAGTGTTTTTAAGTTTGACATAAATGTAGGAAAATTAGTTATCGTGATAAAAATTGAAGCTGCATATTTGCTCATGTGTATTCTAGTTTAAGAAAAATTAAGACCTCACTAGATTTCTTTTTTTAATTCTCTTTATAGAAAAGCAGCCTCTGTGATAGCAAAGTACCCACACAAAATAAAGAGTGGAGCAGAAGCTAAGAAATTGGTAAGTTTGGTGAGCAAGGTGATTGAGGAATTCACACATGCACAAATTTGGTGGATTCCCACAAAACTAAATTTGCCTCCCTGAAGCTGCTTGGACCCACACAGGCAGATTTCACCACTCCTGTTTTCACCATACCTACCTCTGGAAAGGGTATGGATTGAAATTTTGCTTTAAATATTTGTGATTACAATTTTTTTCTATATCTTGCCACATATACATGTACTCACATTAAATTTCAGCTTGAGTGTTAGTCCTCAAGAACCGGATAGTGACAGAATGTTATTGGTATGTCTGATCTCTAGCTTTCTTTTTCTGATCCCCAGGTGTAGGAATTTATGTGAGTTAATGAGAATTGGTGTTCCCAAAGAAATCTTACCTACTAATCATATAATTAAGCCCCTTCGTCTGGTACTGCATATAGCCCTCTTTGTAATTTTTTTAATCCCTGTATGCTGTGTCACAGAGTCACGGTCCCTAGAGGGTCACATGTCTTGGTAATTTACATTAATATTGCTAAGAATATCCTAGAAAAGTCTATCTATTGATAGATTATTCTCTTTCATCTAAATCTCACTGAAAGATTCTAATATCCTCAAAATTGTGGATCATATCTTATTTATCTTTTGTTAAACATGTCAAACTGATGTGGCTTTTGATTAGTCTAGGTCCTGATAGTTACTGCCTCCCTCTGGTTTTCTTGGGTATGTATGTATACTTCAGAGTATGAACCCTAAATATCCTTGTATTTTCTTTTTTTTTAAGATTTTATTTATTTATTTGACAGAGAGAGATCACAAGTAGGCAGAGAGGCAAGCAGAGAGAGAGGAAGGGAAGCAGGCTCCCTGCTGAGCAGAGAGCCCGATGCAGGGCTCGATCCTAGGACCCTGGGATCACGACCTGAGCTGAAGGCAGAGGCTTTAACCCACTGAGCCACTCAGGCGCCCCATATCCTTGTATTTTCACCTTTCAGGATCTTAAAATTACCATAAATCTTATACATTTTATTTGAGTGACAGATTTTCCACATTAATCATGTGTCACATCTTCATCTTGAATTTATTGCTCGATGCTAATCATGCCCTGGTATATAGGTTTTAAACCCTTTGTGCTATAAACAGTTCTCAACATCAGTATATCCTCCCCAAATAGACTAGCCAAGGGAGTTATAAATACATTGGATTTTAATTCTGAGTTTCTGTCTTGTGTCACCAGATTACTGAGCTTGGTGAACTCATGCATTATTAACCTCCAGAGCCACTTCTACTTCCATTCTGTTCTCCTTTTATCAATAATTGGATTTTCTTTTTGTGTTAATTGAAGGTAATATACGCACTTATTAGATTCAAACTTTTACAAGCTCTGATGCACTTTATGCCAAATATGAGCCTATGGTATATCCCTAAAAAGAACACAAAAATATCCAAAATTCCTTTTGCACAACACTGAACTTAATATGAAAATCTCATCATTATTCCTTTCTACTATTTTATTAAGAATCACTGACCTAGGGGCGCCTGGGTCGCTCAGTGGGTTAAGCCTCGACCTTCGGCTCAGGTCATGATCTCAGGGTCCTGGGATCGAGCCCCGCATCGGGTTCTCTGCTCAGCGGGGACCCTGCTTCCTCCTCTCTCTCTGCTGCCTCTGCCTACTTGTGATCTCTGTCTGTCAGATAAATAAATAAAATCTTAAAAAAAAAAAAGAATCACTGACCTACTCTGGCACATGCGAGTGCTTCTCAATAATTCTAGAAATCTGATATTTCCGGAATGAGTGTGTTTAGTTATAGAAAATAGCCTGGGCCTAAATTGCTTTAGATCAATATGTATCTTCTGTTAGAGGAAATGAGAAACCTGAGCAGTTTCTGTTTTCTACTCAATTTTTCTTGCTAAGTCTTGTTCATTTCTGTCTGGTAATTGCTATTTTTAGAACTTGAATATGCATTCAGTAGTCTTGGAACACTTAAACATTAAATCAAGAATATAGAAGGGTGAACTTAGGGCTAAGAGATAGTAGGACATATTGATGTATTTGAACATTTAAAGAGGGCCAACACCACCAAGAGTGAACCCTAATGTAAACTTTGATGATGATATTTCAGTGTACGTTCATCAGTTACACCAAATGTAGCACTCTGGTGGGGAATGTTGGTAATTGGCTAGGCTGTGCATGTGTCGGGGCTGTGGATATATGAGAGCTGTGAACTTGTGGTCAATTTTGCTGTGAACCTGTAACTACTCTAAAAAAGCCCTTATTTAAAGGAGAAGAGTAAAAATAAAAAGGAAATAAAAAGTCAAAAACATGAAAAAGTTCAACTTCACTAATAATGAGAGTTGCAAATTAAAACAAGATGCTGTATAGTGCTATCAAACTATCGAATATAGTATACAGTATGGATAAAGATACGGAAAAAGACATTCAGTTACTAATGATGGAAATCTTGGTTATTTCTAGCTTTGCTGAAGGATAATCTAGCAGAATGTTGGCAAAATGTATATATCCTTTGTCCCAGCAATTCCACTTTATCTTGAGGAATTTATCTTGAAGAAACCAGTAGAGATATGTATATACAAGGATCCATTAGTTCATAATTTTTGAGCACCTATATGCCAGGGTGCTGGGGGTAAACCAGTAAAAACAGGATCTCTGCTCTCATAGGGCCTATATTCTAGAGCAGTGCTGTCCATTACGGTAACGATGAGTGACATTTGGCCAGTGAGCTCTTGAAGTGTGGTTAAAGGGACTAAGGAATGATTTTTTAAAATTTTAATAATGTAAACTTAAAATGTCCCACGAGGCTGGTGGCTGTCATGTTTGTGCAGTTCTAGAGCAGTAGTTTTCAAAGTGCCCTACCTAGACAGCAGCAGCATCACCTGGGAACTTGTTAGAAATGCAGCCTATTGGGACACCTGGCTGACTGGTCAGTAGAGCATGTGACTCTTGATTTCAGGGTCATGAGTTCAAGCCCCATGCTGGGTGTAGAGTTTACTTAAAAATAAGTAAATAAATAAATGCAACCTATTAAGCCAGAAATTCTAGGCATTCTGTGTTTTAACACATTCCCAAGGTGATGACAATGCAAAAGCTTAAGAACCTCTGCTCTAGAGGAAGTTCATGACATTGTTATATCAGAACTTGTAAACTATCTAAATGTCTCTGGTAGTAGGGTCAATGTGTTAAGTAAACTATGGTATAGTCATACATTGACATACCACGCAGCCATTAAAGATATTGAAGTTGTATTTATATATTGTTATGGAAATTTGTGATGTATTTTTAAGTTAAAAAATGTACTTTACAAAGCAGAATGAGTCTGTTTTTGTGAGAAAATTATGTATATATACAAGTATATGTGTACAGACACATATAACTGCTTATGTATATAAGCAGAAAAGAAGTGTACATAGCAGATGTTAGGTGATGAGATTACAGTTTATTTTAATTTTCAGGGCAATGAAATTAACAAGTGATTTATATTTTTTCTATATGCAACTTTTTCTAATTTTTTACAGCAAAAATTAATTTTTAAAAAGTAAGTCATTTAGAATTGTTTTATTAGGGCTTCTCTTTTGTCATCATTTAAAGATTTTGTTGGGAGAATATGTATTTTCACCATAGCTCAATTTTCTTTGTCCTTTGTTTTAAAACTGGTCATGTGACTATCATTTTTTTTATCATTTCCTATTTTTTACTTTATCTTTGAGTGATTTGGTAAGCATTATATTTATGTAAGTTTTATATTTTTAATTTTCCACTAGCCCGGAGTAGGAACAAAGATTGCTGAAAAGATTGATGAATTTTTAGCGACTGGAAAATTGCGTAAGCTGGAAAAGGTAAAGTTTTAACTTGTTTGCTTATTCAGTTATAGTGTCTGCCTTTTTAGCAGCTATCATGTGGCATCATTGCAGGGTGACTGATGTTAGGAAGGAAAAGAGTGGAGTTTATGGCTTTAAGTGTTCTATTTTAAAAACTTGAATATTGTTCCTGTAAAATACTTAGTTATTTTATGTGGCATTTTAGAGATTGTTAACATCTGTGCTACAATTAGCTCCTTATATTCAGTATCATTCAGAAGGTAAATTATAAGCTTTGATAAGACATTGTTATATTTTTAGAATTTCTATTCTTAAACTCTCTGAAGTATTTTTATGGTTTTACTTCATCCTGATAATAATTATACTACCTACAGTCTTTTATAAAGTATGGGATAAGGTAGATATGAGACATCTTCATCTAGCTTTTGTTACTTATCTAGAACCATCGATGTTTATCCAGGCAAATGTAAATGGCTTTTCAGGTCTCTTAGCAGACTGGTACATTTCCAATAAGATCATATAAGTCCTCAAAGCATTCCTAAATCATTATTCGACTTTTTTTTTCTTAAAGATTCGGCAGGATGACACGAGTTCATCTATCAATTTTCTGACTCGAGTTAGTGGCATTGGGTAAGAAATATTTTCTAAGCAGACACAGTAGTAGGGTTGGTTTTATTTTTTTTTATGTGAGCCAAAATAAGAACATGCTATTTCTCTTCAAGACCTATACCTTTTCTTTGTCTTTGTCCTTGATCATATAGTTCACTCTTCCATATCTTATGTGTCTGAGGCTGGTCTTTCTGTTGCTACCTCTACTTGAAAAGCCCATTCAAGGCAAATGTTCCCTCCTTTGTAAAACCAGTTTGATTCCCCAGCCAGGAATAATCTCCTTCTGAACTCTACTAACATGTACATCTTCTCACTCCTTGCAGATTCTGCCTTTTGCCTCTCTGAGCATGACATTTATCTTAAGCATTTAAACTGTTTTTCCATAGCATCTAACATAGTGCCTTATAAATTTGAAGCAAGCACCCAAGCGTTTTTTTAATGAAGGAATATTTATCTCAAAATTTGAGATAGGGGATGCCTGGGTGGTTCAGTTGGTTGAGTGGCTGCCTTCGGCTCAGGTCATGATCCCAGTGTCCTGGGATCCAGTCCTACATTGGGCTCCTTGCTCGGCGGGGAGCCTGCTTCTCCCTCTGCCTCTGCCTACCACTCTGTCTGCCTGAGCTCTCTCTCTCTAATAAATAAATAAATAAAAATCTTAAAAAAGAAAAAAAGAAGAAAAAATTTGAGTTAGCACCAAAGGGGCCTACTTGGACACTTCTTGACAATGTAAAGATTAACATTCAAGCATTAAGGCTATGGGGCACCTGGCGGGTTCAGTCAGTGGAGCATTCGACTCTTGATCTTGGGGTTGTAAGTTTGAGCCCCATGTTGGGTATAGAGATTACTTAAAAAATAAAATCTTAGAAAAAAACCATTAAGGCTATAATGCTTTGCTTAAGTCTCATCTTTATGGAATGAGGCCGTCTTTTTTTTTTGTAAAGATTTTATGTATTTGAGAAAGACACAGAGAGAGAGAGGGAACACAAGCAGGGGGTGTGGGAGAGGGAGGAGCTGGCTTCCTGCTGAGCCGGGACCCCGATGCGCGGTTTGACCCCAGGACCCACCGTGGGATCATGACCTGAGCTGAAGGCAGATGCTTAATGACTGAGCCACCCAGGCACCCCAAGGCAGTCTTTTAGATATGTGGTGATTTTTCATTTAAATGATAACATTTTGATGAAAGTTATTCTAAAATATACTAAATTTTTAAACTTTTTGCTGAAAATGAGCATGACTCCTTAGGGACTTAAGGCCATTCTAAAGTGTTAGAAATTGTTTTAGAGAGCCTCTGTGTTATTATCCTCCTTTTCCAGCAAGAACACTGAATACAGAAAGTGGCAGAGTCAGAATTAGAACCCATGTTTGCTGACTCCCAATTCAGTTCTACTTCTTTTGCGCTACATTGCCTTTCTGCTATGAGTATCTGCTTTTGTATCACAGTTTCTGTACAAAGATACTTTGCCATTAAAATTTCAGTTTAGGGGTGCTGGGTGGCTCAGTCGTTAAGCATCTGCCTTTGGCTCAGGTCATGATTCCAGGGTCCTGGGATTGAGTCCAGTGGGGAGCCTGTTTCTCCCTCTCACTCCCCCTGCTCGTGTTCTCTCTCTCTCACTGTCTCTCCCTCTCTGTCAAATAAATAAATATTTAAAGATAAATAAATAAATAAAAATAAAATTTCAGTTAAAATACCATTTCACAGGCCTTCCCTTGCTACGCAGTCTAAAGTAGGACCCATCCACTCTGTCACATTACCCTATTTTAATTCATTTACCTGATTTTTTTTGTTTGTTTATATACCTATTTTTTTTCTCTCTACTCACTGAAATGTAAGTAGGTAAGACCAAGGCACTTATTTGTCTTATTTCTGCTGTATTTTCAACACCTAGAAGAGCTTCTGACCCATAACAGGCCCTCAGTTAAACTCACTTGAATGGATATCTGTTTTCCTGTGTGTATGTCTGTTTTATGAATACAGTACATGTACATTATAACACCTAGCTGCTTAGATGTCTTTTTCATGTCCAGATTCATGGTTGTCTTCCTAGATTGAGGCTTCAAGAATTCTTCTTTTTGGATAAAGTCACCAAAATAACCACAACACTTTAGCAGGTCTTGTTTAGCTCCATAGTAACTCTTTGACAAGAGAAGACAGTAATAATATTGAGTTTCACTGATACTGAATTTCACTTGATATTGAGATAGTGCTTTTCTTTTGTTGTAGTCCATCTGCTGCAAGGAAGTTTGTAGATGAAGGAATTAAAACATTAGAAGGTGAGTATATACAATAGGTCATCAATTCCAAGTCAGATATGCTCCTGAAGGATGGTTAATGCTCTAGCAAACTAGAACTTGAGAAACCTTTTCTCCACTAGTAAAAAGGATGCTAAGATTTTCTTTTTAACTCTACAGTAGAGAAGAGGTATAAAGTGTAGTTTTTATTCCCGTGTTTAACATGTTTATGTTTATAACTTAGAAGAAAATCAAGAAGAGCAAGAAGTGGATTCTTGGTTTAGAATGATTTCATTTGCAGATTTTTAGATTTAAATTGCATTTGTGTCTCCAGTAAATTTTTGGACAACAGGATCCTACACATCAGCCTAAAGGCCAAATGATATATATTGAGAAAGATTCTGTAAGAGGCTTGCAATTTTTATTAAAGGAATTTTTGCTTTCAAAAAAGTGATAAAAATAGAGTCTAAGTCAAGTAATTATAAAACCGTTTCCTTAAACCTAGCAATCCTTTGAATATAAGTTATTTCTTCATACTTTTAAGGGTATACTATACATGGAGATAGAAATAGAGATTTGTTGTAGTATATCTGTGACATTTGGGGCTTATTTGTGAATTCAATTATTTATACTCAAATGGTTAAGTGGACAGATTCTAGGGACTGATCTGGGTTTGAATCCATTCTCCACCACACTTGATTAGAATGGATGACTAGGATGCTTTGGTTTCTTAGCTACAAAATGCTATCATAATTTCTGCCTCACATGGCTTAGTGCACTGATGTATGAAAAGCACTTAGTGGACAATGGTTGGTACTTAGTAAGTACTTACAAATAGTAACTGACCCTTAAGAGGCGTGATTAATTAGTAATACTTAAAGTTAAGAATTTGTGTGAGTCCTATAACTAGAGAATGAGCTCTATACTGTGTTTGTGTCTCAGAAAAGGTTTGTGCTTTTCTGCTTGTGGCATATTTGGTTTATCTGAGTGAAATACTGGCCAAAGAGGTCAAGAATTTGTTTCCCAAAAGTTGCATACCTTGGAAGTGTCAGAGATCTGCTGTAATGGTTTTTACATTATTTCACAATTCATGGATACACTATATAATCATCATCATCTATGTCATTATTTCCATTGCATTTTTAGTATTTACTGTGTACATACAGCTCTGAGAAATATTAAGTGCTCCATGTATCATAAAGATGTTTATTTCTCTCCATTTTATATCTCCAGAGAGAATTTATGTTTGTGAATATGTAAAGGTGACCATAGATAGGAATTGCTTTGGGAGCATACAGGCTTACTCCCATACTCATGCCCAGTAAAGGAACATCCAAGTGGAATTAAGTCACTTTTGTTTATTTATTTTTAAAGATTTATATTTTTATTTATTTGAGAGAGAACAAGAGGTAGTAAGTATGCACAAACGGGGGAGGGGCATATACAGAGGGAGAGAAGCAGATCCCTACTGAGCACAGAGCCCCAAATAAGGGCTTCATCTCAGCACCCTGAGATCATGACCTGAGCCAAAAGCAAGAGTTGGGGGCTTAACCGACTTAGCCACCCAGGCATCCTTAAGTCACTTTTAGATTTAAGATACAATGTTATGATATGACGGTTTTTAAATAATGAAAATAATACCTCTCCTGTCAACAGAATTTTAAGCACAGTGCCTGCACAAGTTACTACTCAATAAATACTAATCGAATGAAGGAGTAAATGAACAGCAGATAGGCAATATAAATACTTATTCGTAAAACATTCAAAAGTTGTGGTTGCTACTGCTGCTGTTACTGTAAGTTAGCAATGTGAGTTCTTAGAAGGCTGCCTTTTACTATAGCTAGTGTAGTGTGGTATGATCCTGGTATGTTTTATCTATTATTCTGTGTAACTATAATTGAAATTTTGATCCAGTTAGTAAAAATGATCATGAAATCAACTGTTCGATTTTAACTACATTGATTTGAAGAACATTTTATCTAGTTTTTAATACCTGAATTTTTTCTTTTCTTTTTTTTCTTATCTTTTCAAAGTCATTTCAGCGCATTTTCCTAGTAGTTCTTTGTAAAAAGAATCACAAAATTCAACAACTTCTTCCCAAAAATATTTAAATTAGCACCTCAACTTTATGTGTCTTCTGTACAGATCTCAGAAAAAATGAAGAAAAGTTGAACCATCATCAGCGAATTGGGTTGAAGTAAGATAGCAAATTTTCTTTTCTTTTGACGCCTGAGATATAAAAGTAAAATTTCTTATAGCCATTCTTCCATATACCACAATAATTCTTCAAATTTAACTTCAAATTTAGTTAAATTCAGGAATGCTAAGATTTGTTGCAGTCTTTGATAGAGAATATGCTGTTTTCACACGTTTTGTTATTACCTTCTAGTTTGTTTTCTTGTTTTGAGTGTTTCCCTCATTCTCTTGACTTGTGAAGAACTTCCTCTTAAAGCATATAGGACTGAGTACATCAGTCATTCAGCGGGTGTTTATTTTGTGCTTAAACATTGTAGAAAGCACTGCATTAGGTCTGGGGTAAGGAAATAGGGTCAATAAAGCTCTTAAGAAGTTTAGAATCTCCCTGAGAAGCTAGGACATGAACGTGGAATGCTAAATTAAAAACAGAAAAAGAAAAAGAAACCCAAACATTTAAATAACAGTGGGAATAACTAGTAGGAATGTTGTATATCAGCATCTATAATTATCTCATGTGCTGGATACCATCTGGAACCCCTTTTCTAATTGATTTTTTCTAATGCATCGTATATAAACATGTACCTTAAACTTAAGACACTGTTCTTCCAAGACTTGGAGCCAGTAGGGCACCAGGATGTTCTCACATCCTTGCATTTACGTAATAGAGATCTTCTGAAGAACTTGGTTGTTGTGAGAATGGCTTTTGATCCAATGCTTTATCATTTTAGTTATTTCATACTGAGATATTTTTACAGTAGCCTTATTGAAATATTTGTATATCATACAATTCACCCATTTAATGTGTACAGTTCCGTGGTTTTTAGTATATTCATAGAGCTATACAACCATTACTGCAGTTGGTTTTAGAACATCTTTGTTTATCCCAAAAAGAACCCATATCTGTTGGTCTTCACTCCCCATTTCTCCCCAGCTGTCCTTTTCTATCCCTGTCTGCTTCTGACAACCCCCTAATGTACTTTTTATCAATATAGATTTGCCTTTTCTAGACATTTCATATAAATGAAATCATACATTAGATAGTCTTTTGACTGGCTTGTTTCACTTAGCCTAGTGTTATCTGGACGATGTCTTAAAATAAAATTTTGCAGGATATAGAGCAATAAACTGTAATCCCTTGACTTGCCAGTAGGGAGCAGACTAATTTGGAAACATACTAATTTAAATATATTTACTCTTGGTATATGAATGTGAAGTTTACTTAAAATAAGTTTAGATGGAGTATCTGGAATATCATAAAGGATAGCACTTAAAAATTTTGGTTTAAGTTAAGAAATAAACCTATTCCCATCCCCCAGTTTTACTGTTATCTTCTTACTGAACTTAATTGATTTTTTAATGATCTGCTGGTATAAGGGCACTTGATATAGAAGGCAATTTACTTTTTAAGATTTAAATTTTACAAAAATCTTTTGACTACTTATTCTGTCTTTATAGATATTTTGAGGACTTTGAGAAAAGAATTCCTCGGGAAGAGATGTTACAAATGCAAGTAAGAGTGTGCTAAATTTAAATTGTATTCTTTGATTAGAATTGAGAATGTTACTTGGGGAAAGCCATTTTTAGAATACTGACTTAATTTTTTTTCTATTAGGATATTGTACTAAATGAAGTTAAAAAAGTGGATTCTGAATACATTGCTACAGTCTGTGGCAGTTTCAGGAGAGGTAATATACTTCTTAATCTTAGGTTATTCATGCCTTGATGTTAAAATTGCCTAATATGTACAAAAAATATGGATTAAAGAGATGTAATTTGTGTTACTTCATATTACTAAGACGCAGTAGCGTGTTAGTTAAGTTCATTTGTCTATAGATAGGAATATGTATTAAAAATGAAAGGAAATTCATCCTGATTTTATTATAGGATATTTTAATGACTAGTCTTAATAAATTTTGTAGAATAATTTTATGTATATTAAAATCCTAAGAGTGAGTATCTAGCTACATGCTAGTGAGCTGTGGGTAGGTGGTGGGGTGTTTTGGTTTTTTTTTTTTACTTTTTTTATTTTCTGAGTTTTCTATAGGGGATCTAAAAATAATGTCACTGAAGCACTAGTTCCAAACCAGTTCTCTCAACAACCAGGTCCTTCAAAATATCTCCTTTTCGTATGTAAATACAAGCTAATTGAGAACCAAGAGAATCCTGGTTTCTTACTGGGTCAAAATTTGGAAGGGTAACATAATTTTAAAATATTAACCTTAAAAATTGAAATACAAAAACTTGATTTAAAACTTTCGGCATAGATACCTGACTGAATCTCTGGCCACCTTTGCAGTTTTACTTAGGCAGTAGGTGATGAGTTATCACAAATTCCCGGGGTAGCTGCTGTAAGAATCTGGAGTTAGGGAGATAAAGTGCTAAATCTATAATTGCTGATAAGTAGAAAGAACATTGGATTGGAGCCTAAGGAACTGGGTCCTGAGGCCAAATCTGCTGTCACTGTAGATTGAAGTCTCTCTCTCCACTTCCTGTTTTTCGAATTTGCAAAAGAGAGCATTAAAGTTAACCAGTTGTCAAGTCTTTCTGTGCATCAGAAATACCTACAAAGTTAAAAAAAAAAACACACATTGTTATATCCTGCTACAAACCTATATAAGAATCTTCTTAGGGTGGGGCCTTGGAATCTAAATTTTTCAAAACACAGACTTGGATACACAGCAAACCAAAAGCATGCTCAGTTGAAGATGACTGCGATGCCTTTCTGGATTTCCATATTTCTGCTTTATTTTTGCCTTTATTATTTTGTTATTGTCATTTTTACTTTTATTACTTTATTACTGTATTATTACTTTTATTATTTATTATTATATGGTTGCATGCTTTAATATAAAAAAGGCATACACTAAGAATCTGCCTTCTCCCCTGTCCTAGTTCACTCTCCCCACTCCCTCCCACCACTGTCTTATGAATGATCACTTCTTGTGTGTTCTTTCAGTGGTTTTACATGGAAACATAAATAAATAAATGTGAATATACATTGTTTTTTCCCATTTTTAAATTTTTATTTATTTAAAAAATGTCCATTATTGAAGTATAGCTGACACGTAGTGTTATATTAGTTTCAGGTGTACAACATAGTGATGAAGATTCTGTACACTACGCCGTGCCCACAACAGTAAATGTAGTTACCATCCGACACCATACAATGTTAATGTGATATTGTGTTAACTATGATGCACTTTTCATCCCCATGACTTACTTATTTTATGATTGGAATTGTGTATTTCCTAATCCCCTTCACCTATTTTATCTATTCCCCATCTACCTCGGGAAACTACTAGTTCTCTGTACTTGTAAGCCAGTTTCTGTTTTGTTTATATTTGGTTTGTTTTTTAGGTTCCACAGATAAGTGAGTCATGTGGTATTTTTGTTTCTCTGTCAGACTTATTTCACTTAGCATAATACCCTCTAGGTCCCCCCCATGTTGTCACAAATGACAAGATCTCATCCCTTTTTATGGCTGAGTAATACTCCATTGTAAATTTGTAGCACATCTTCTTTATCCAGTGCATATATATTCTTGTTGTCCTCTTCCCCCTTTCTTTCACAAAAGTAACATAATATATACACAGTACTATACCTTATTTCTTTCACTTAAAAATACATCTTAGAGGGGCACCTGGGTTGCCCCTGGTTAAAGCCTCTGCCTTCGGCTCAGGTCATGATCTCAGGGTCCTGGGATCGAGCCCCGATTCGGGCTCTCTGCTCAGTGGGGAGCCTGCTTCCCCTCCTCTCTCTGCCTGCCTCTCTGCCTGCTTGTAATCTCTCTCTGTCAAATAAATAAACTCTTAAAAAAAAAAATACATCTTAGAGATCTTTCCACATCAGTATGTAGAGAGCATCCTTATTCTTTTTTATAGCTGCGTAACATTTGGTTATGTGGATATTCCATACTTTATTTATCTGTTCCTTTGTTAATAGATTCTTGGATTATTTTCCCATTTTTGCTAAATAATTGTTTTACTTTTTATTTTTATTAATTTTTTTAAGATTTTATTTATTTATTTGACAGAGAGAGATCACAAGTAGGGAGAGAGGCAGGCAGAGAGAGAGGAGGAAGCAGGCTCCCTGCTGAGCAGAGAGCCGGATTCGGGGCTCGATCCCAGGACCCTGAGATCATGACCTGAGCAGAAGGCAGAGGCTTAACCCACTGAGCCACCCAGGTGCCCCTGTTTTGCTTTTTAAATGGGTAGAGTAATACATTTTTGGTGATAGGTAGATGGTAAAAGACACAACTTTTTAAGAGAAAGAAATGAAAAGAAGACAAAATTTATTTTCTTAAAATAGTTTCCATGAATGTGCTGGGATCAGTACACATTGAATCTAGTCTTCTTTATATTTAAATATCTGGTTAAACATTATTGATGAATAAGATGGTGGTCTAGAGACACTGTCATGACTTTGGTGACCAAAAACATGTTTTACTTATATGTAAGTGACAAATCACTAAATCCTACTCCTGAAACTAAAACTACACTTTATGTTAACTAACTTGAATTTATTTATTTATTTTAAGGATTTTATATATTTATTTGACAGATAGATATAGCGAGAAAGGGAACACAAGCAGGGGGAGTGGGAGAGGAAGAAGCAGGCCTCCCACTGAGCAGGGAACCTGATGTAGGGTTTGTTCCCAGGACCCGGGATCATGATCTGAGCCAAAGGCAGATGCTTAACAACTGAGCCACACAGGCACCCCAGCTAACTTGAATTAAGTAAAATCTTGGAAGGAAAAAAAAATGTTTTACATGTATTGTACTTCTAAAAATACAAAGAAAGGAAATACTATTATTTTATGCCAGCTGTGTGGCAGGTCCTATTCTAGATGCTTTCACATATGTTTTTAGTTGCACAATGGCCTATAGAATGGTTTTTACTAGTTTATAGACAGAAAAACTGCGATCTAGAGGAATATACAGTCCTTATTTGCAGTGTTGAAAAAAAAATTTAAAGTGAAAAAAATCCATTTAAATGGAGACAAAACTTCATAATATTATAATAAAATATAAACAGTTTTATATAATCTTCCTAAGGTCATGTGATTGTAGAGTGGGGGACCAGAACAAAAATCTGTCATTATAAAATGCTATATTCTTTTTTGGTAAGATTTTATTTCTTTATTTGAGATAGAGCTAGGGGAAGAGGGAGAGGAAGAAGCAGACTCCCCACTAACCAGGGAGCCTGATGTGGGGCTCCATTCCAGGACCCTGAGATCATGACCAGAAATGAAAGCAGATGCTTAACTGAGCCACTCAGGTGCCCCTCAAATACTATAGCCTTATCCATGATACCATAATAGTAATTTTTTACCAATATTCATTAAATGAATTGGTTCATAAGAATTGAAATGGATTTTCTGATGAATCTTTACAGGGTTAGGACATACTGTTTAATTTGAGGTTTTCATATATATAGTGTTCATAGGTGTATTTTAAAGCTTTTTTTAAAAAGGGTTGTTTTAAATTTATATTTTTATATTATAATTATATTAAATGTTATTTAAATATTTATATTTAATATCTAAATATTATGTAATAAAATTAAATGTTATATTATCCAAGTATAATATACAGTTATTTTCAGGTGTACAATTTAATGATTCAACAATTCCGTACACTTCTCAGACCTCATCATGATTCCCTTCACCTATTTCACCCATCCCCACCTACCCACGTCCTCTCTGGCAACCACTAGTTTCTTCTCTATATTTAAGAGTCTGGTTTTTTTCTTTGTCTGTCTTGCTTCTTAAGTTCCGCATAAGAGTGAAATCATATGGTATTTGTCTTTCTGTGGCTGACTTATTTCAGTGAGCATAATACACTCTATATCCATCCATGTTGTTGCAGATGGTAAGATTCATTGTTTTTTTTAATGGCTGGGTAATATTCCATTGTGTGTATATATACCACATCTTCTTTACCCATTCATCTAGCCACGGATAGGTGGTCACGTGTCTTGGCTATTGTAAATCATGCTGCAATAAACATAGGAGTGCATGTATCTTTTTGAATTAGTGTTTTTATTTTCTTTGGGTAAATATGTAGTAGTGGAATTCCAGGATCATATGGTAGTTCTATTTTTAATTTTGGGGGGGACCTCCATTCTGTTTTCCAGAATGGCTGCAGCAGTTTGCATTCTCATCAACAGCATGAGAAGGGCTCTCCTTTCTCCATATCCTCATCACCAACACCTGTTGGTTCTAGCGTTGTTGATGTTAGCTGTTCTGACAGGTGTAAGGTGGTAGCTCATTGTGGTTTTAATTTGCATTTCTGTGATGATGAGCATTTTTTCATGTGTCTATTAGCCATTTGAATGTCATCTTTGCAAGAATGTTGTTTTTAAATGTTTTAATCCATTATTGAGATGTATTTTTAATACATTTTAGCAATTCTATATAATGCATATCTAATACCAATTACTGTTATTATCCCAGATTCTTCTGTTTACATCAGTATACCTGAATAGTTGGACAGGAAATTGAAATCTTATAACTAATTGTGAATATGAAGTACAGTGAAAAAGAAAGTTAGGCTGTAAGAAGTAAGGCTTCTCAATGTGACATCACTTTGGTTCTGTTTGCCTAACTGATAGATTTATGTGGAGAGAATTCCATACATATTTTTTATTATCATAGGCGCAGAGTCCAGTGGCGACATGGATGTTCTTCTGACCCATCCAAGCTTTACCTCTGAATCAACCAAACAGGTACCACGGAATTTATAATCAAATGTGCTAAGTGTTACACAGCAGTGAATATCATTTTCAAAATGATAATTGGATATTTCAGAATGAATTTTTGTTTTAATCTTTCTGAAAAGTCAGTCTAAGTGCTTTGTACTGACTGAATTTTATAAAAGGCAAAGTAGTAGTTAACAGGGATACCCAGTAGTGTTCTACAAGGAATGGTGGGAGTAGTCTGATTTTGGAAAAACAAAATGAAGTTTAGTGAAACATTTCCAGAAGACAATAAATACTGTTGTCTTTCATGGACATTTTAGAACTATCCAGTATAGGGGCGCCTGGGTGGCTCAGTAGGTTAAAGCCTCTGCCTTCGGCTCAGGTCATGATCCCAGGGTCCTGGGGTCGAGCCCTGAATCGGGCTCTCTGCTCAGCAGGGAGCCTGCTTCCCTTCCTCTCTGCTTGCTTCTCTGCCTACTTGTGATCTCTGTCTGCCAAATAAATAAATAAAATCTTTAAAAAAAAAGAAAAACTATCCAGTATAATATTCAGGTTTTCATTAAGGGGATATTTTTCTATTAAACAATATTAAGAAACTTTATTCCTATTAGAAAACCCATGAAGGCAAAACATTTTTTATTTTAGAATATATGCCTTTTAAAGATGAAGCAGCTAACTTTGATTTAATGACACAGATAGACACAAATGATGTCTATTTGGGGGTATCATGATATTGGTGAAGGATGATGGTTCCCAAAAAGATGTTTCATTTGATAAGTGAATTTTGTGTTAGAAAAAAAAAGTACATTTGCGACGACATGGATGGAACTAGAGCGTATTATGCTTAGCGAAATAAGTCAACTGGAGAAAGAGAACTACCACATGATCTCCCTGATATGAGGAAGTGGAGATGCAACGGGGGTGGGAGTTAAGGTGGTAGGAAAAGTAAAAATGAAAGAAGATGGGATCGGGAGGGAGAAAAACCAAAAGATACTCTTAATGTCATAAAACAAACTGAAGGGGGTGGGGGGAAGAGGGGTTGGGAGAGGGTGGTGGGTTTACATTATATGTTTAAATAAAGCTTAAATAAAGTTAAAAAAAAAAAGTACTTAGAGGGAAACTACGCATTTCTCCATAGATAATTAGAAAACTCCTGTTAAAAATGTTTTCTTGGTATAAAAGAGTAATTGTTCTTTTTCTTGTTTCCTATTTATGTTTCCACAGCCAAAGCTGTTACATCGTGTTGTGGAGCAGTTACAGAAGGTCCATTTTATTACAGATACTCTGTCAAAAGGTGAAACAAAGTTCATGGTAAGTACTCGTTTGAGTTAACACTTCTGGGAAAAAAACCTTGGAAACGGGTCAGTACCCATTCTGAGTATGTGACCTCACCGCATCTTAGCATTACAGTCAATAAATAGGATATCCATGAGAATTTATAGAAAGAAAACTTAACGGGATGCTAATCTCAGAATATTTTAGTAAAGAATTTTGTTTTAAATGTCCCACTTTGTAAATAATCTGTGCCATTGGGATACATAATTAGGCATAATCTACTCTTTTTAAAAATTTCTATAAATGACTTTGACACATCATAAGTTTTCCTTAAAATAGCAAATGTTCTCATATTCTCTGACTCAATTCTTCAGTACATGAGGTTAGAATTGTCTGAAGAATATTAATCTGTTACAACACCAAAGAAAGAAATCAGGGTATGTGATACAGACGAGTTCTGTGGCACGGTAAGCAGAGGAATTAATAGAAGGGGGATGCTCGTCGAGATTTTCCCAGTGTCACCCGTCACGGTGAACTGTTAAAATCCTGTAATCTTCCTAGGAGATAAAGCTTTGAAGATTCAAGACAAATGCCAAATGCATTAAAAAAGGTTAATAAATGTCCCTGCATAAAAACTGACAGGAAGGCAAATGGCAATCTAGGACTATGGTTAATAGTGACCTTTATTCTACCGCTCACTGACATTCACACTTTGAGTCCCCATTTTCCCAAGTCCTTTGCATGAAATGGAAAGAGACTGTGCTTTGGGGGAACGAACATGCTAATATTAGCCTGAGTCTTACTGCATAGATTTGACAGTGCTTTTGGCTTATAAGTAGAAGATGGTTGATATAGATGATTGAAATATCATGTCTTTCAGAAAGTAGAATACAGTGCCTGCCAGGGGCCTATGGGGAAGGGGAAAGGGAAGAGGGAATACTATGTAACAGATACAGAGTTTCAGTTGGGGAGGATGAAAAGTTCTGGAGGCTGGTGCTGGTGGTAGTTGCACAACAATGTGAATATACTTAAAGCTGTAGAACCGTACACTTAAACATGGTTAAAATGGCAAACTTTATGTTGTGTATAATTATCAGACACCCAAAAAATCATGTCATTAAATTCAATATGGTGATTTTAATTGGCCGTGAAACTGTATCGCCCAAGTTGACCACATTTTATAATGTTTTCAAAAGAACTTTGGAAAAGTAAAAATAAAAATTCTAGTCAGTCTTTGGGAATCAAATCTATGAACTCTTCTCCCAAATCTATCAGATTCAGAGCTTTTACTCTATGCCCAGAAATAGACACATGAGATGTTTGTTGTTGTTGTTTAAACTCTGAAGATTTTATTTATTTATTTATTTATTTATTTGAGAGAGAGAGAGCGCGCGCGAGAGCATGCGCACAGCGAGGGGAGCGGCAGGCAGAGGCAGAGGCAGAGGGAGAAGCAGGCTCCCCACCAAGTAGGGAGCCCGATGTGGGGCTCTATCCCAAGACCCTGGGATCATGACCTGAGCTGAAGGCAGATGCTTAACAACTGAGCCACCCAGGCGCCCCTAGACACATGAGATGTTATTCAAAATAGGGTTTATATATGTTCTAGGAGTATCCCTTTTAAATTGAGATTGATTTTATTAATTCTTAAAATGAATGTGCACAAATCTTACATTTAAAGAACACTCAGAAAAAATCCTAAAAATAACACGTGCTAGACAAGTTGAAAAAATATTTTTCATTGTTAATAAAGTGTCCTGGTATGCCTGAGCATATTCTGGGGACCCCTTCTGCCCTGTCTACCTCCAATAGTCATCTCTGTGAAAGGCCTTCAGTCTTCGTACTGGAGAAGCCCATCAGCTCTTCCCAGAGTCAGCGACCAGGAAGGTATTTATGCATTGTGGTAGCAGAAGCATTTGTTTGTTTTTTTTTTTTTGCAGTTTGAATAGTATTGTTCTGTGCTCAAAGAGAGATCCAGAAGAAACACAGAGGCTAATAATCCAGAGGCTTATTAACCTTATACAGCAGAGGCTATTAATCCAGCTAGCAAGAATACAAAGAAACAAACTGGTGGGCTGGATATAAGCTGAAAGGGAAAGGTGGGTAGCCATGTAATTGTGAACATACAGAGTTGCTGGCAGTGGTGGAATTTGGTTATCCCAGTAGTGGCTGCTCAGTCATAGCAGAGAAAACCTTTGTCTCACAGCCAAATTCCAGTGACTGCTGCAAACCAGGCTGTTGCAGACCTTACTGTGTGTGTGATGCTTGAAAGACTAGGGCCACTCACCAGTCCTAGGACTGGGCTGGACTTGTGGAAACCTTTGCGCTATCTGGCCTTCCCAATCCCTTATTCATATTCCTAGCAGCACATACCTATTGCTAGAAAGAGAATCCTTCACATCTATTTCCAGAAGAAAGTAGGTTAAAAAAATAGAAGGCAGTTTTTTGTTTTTGATTTAACAATTGAGCAAGACAACTTGACAATTAGAGCTGGAAACTAAGGCCTTTATGTTGTGATATAGGAATCCATCTCAGTGGATGGAAGGTTTGTGTATAAAGTTCAGATACTATACGTGTGGCTCATATATTCTCTGAAGCTTAAAAAATGCCATGTTTGAGCCTGCGGTTTTGACATTTATAATTAGTATTTGTTAGGATGAGGAACAGTCCAGATTAGCTCTCAAACCAATTTACTGTAGAGGCAATAAGAGACGATTTATATCTAGTTGAAGAGGAAAGGATGTGTGTTGCTTTGTTGCATTATGAAGGAATAGACTTGGATACGGAAGTTATCAAATCTTTTTCTGTCTCCATTACTAATTCATTGTATGATGTTAGGCAAGTTGCTTTACTTCTGCAAGATGTTAATATATTCATTTAAAATAAGTCCTGTGTCACAGGACTATTATGCAGATCAAATTAAGTAATATACATGGAAACTTTGAAGGGTTTGTACATGTAGCTTCATATGCCTGGATCACTAAAGAATTGTACAGTGCCATGCTAATATAATACGATATTATATAATGTGGATGTAATATTTGTTTGGAAGCAGATCCATGAAAGCGACTGGTAAGGAGTAAATTGGGAAACAAAAAGAGGGTCAGAAAGTGACGGAGGTTGGTGGTATGGAAGAACAAGACAGGGAGAATGAGCACCAGTAGGATGAGGAGGTGTGTTCAGCCAGTTCAACAACTATGCATTAAGCATCTGTTATGTCCCCAGCACTATTCTAGGAGCTTGGGATGTACCAGTGAATTTCAATTGAATTTATATTTGGGGGTGTGAGAAGGGACTAGTAGTTAACAACGAACATAATAAATAAGTAAATTGCGTGTTAGGTTAAGATAACGGGTACTATTTTTATTTTTTTAAAGATTTTATTTATTTGTCAGAGAGAGAGAGAGTGCACAAGCAGGGGGAATGGCAGACAGAGGGAAAAGCAGGCTCCCTGCTGAGCAAAGAGCCTGTGGAGGGACTGGATCCCAGGACCTGGGATCATGACCTGAGCCCAAGGCAGATACTTAGCTGACTGAGCCACCCAGTCATCCCAATATAACAAGGAAGAGCAGGGTTTGGGGAGATGGATGTGCAGGAAACCCATTGACTAGAATGGTTGGAAACCGCCTATTTGAGGGGAGGAGCCTTGGGGAAGGACTTGAGGTAAGGGAGTTAGCCAGTCAGGGAGCATGGCAGGAGTCAGAGCAGTGATGGCGGGGTGTGATCATTAGCAGAGATAGCCCAAGAAGTTGGGACTCTGTTTCTGAAAGGAAATTGGCCATAAAATGAATTCAGCTTACAATGTGGAATAAACCTGGGCACCTGGCTGGCTCAGTCAGTAGAGCATGGGACTCTTGATCTTGGGGTTGTGAGTTCGAACCCCATGTTGGGCATAGAGATTACAAAAACAGAAATATCAGAGTGGAATAAACCATTCTCATTCTATAGCGACTTGATTTCAAAACCTCTTGTTGCCATAACTATTGACTGTTGTTTAAAATATGACCATTCATGTGTTTTTCAAGTACTGTTCAAAACATGAATTCCTTTAAACTAATAGTCACCAAACCTCAGGAAAGCCAGGGTTAATGTTTCAGATGTTCTTGTTCAGATGATTTTAGGTAATTGAGTTATCCTTCCTATGAATAAAATAGCTTTTGGAAGGAGAATAAAATTTTCCTCTGCATTTAGATACCTGTTTTCCTTATATATGGTGAGTACCTTTCAGGTTTTAGCATTTTGTGCAAGTTTGGCCCGGGGATGATTTTCTGTGAAATATCTACAGTAAGGATTCAAGGGACAATAGAAGATCCCTTGACTACCCTGAGGCAATGAAAGAGGCTTTATTTCAGACGCTCAGCATGAAGCTACTCAATTGAAATGCCAAACAAAACTAATCCACTCAATCTAATAAAGAATTTACAATAATACAGAGGAATTCCTTAACATTAACACTTCAGAAAAAGTGCAGGAAACAAAATGAGCCTTTAGGAAAGGAACAAAGCCATTAGACAAAATCCTATTACTGATGTGACAAATGGCAAGATCATTGCCTGTGGCACTCGAACATCCATATCAGCAAGGTAATACCTCATGGTATTCCAGATGGAAAGCATTTCTGATCCATTTGAAGGTTGAGTTGGAACTTGTTAATGCCTAAGAAGGTAGGTTTCACATTTTGAAGATAAACAGGTTTCATTTAATCTTTCAGCCATAGCAACAGCTAAAGAAAGTACCCATTTTAGATTCTAGGTTTTAATTTTTCTATGTTGCTAAGTGAAAAAGCTTTTAGTGATCTTTTAGTGAGCTTTTAGTGATCTGTGTACTAAGTTGACTGTTCTTTAGGACCAGAAGCCTAACGTGTGCTTTTCTTTGAGTGTGGCATTTGAAACTTTTTTAATTGGAAATTTCTGATATTTATGGCTCTTTTTATGTATTTATGGGTTGCTCCCCAGTCCAGAATTTTGGCCCATTTTTCTGTAAAAGGAAAAAGATTACTAAATAGACCTTGTTAACGTTTGTTTGAAAACTGTAGAAGTATAATGAAAACTCACCTGTAAAGAAGAAAGAAAATGATCCTGTAATTTTCTTATCTTTTACAGTTTTCCTATTTTTCATCTGTTTTTTCTGTTTCTGGGAGATTTCCTCAATTTTAAACTCTTCTACTTCCGCTATCCTACTTTTAATTTTGATTTAAACCTTTAAGTGTTCTTTTTTTGTAGTATTCTGCCCTTCGCGTATGGAATATTTTCTGCTAGCTTAGAATATTACCGATAGCTCTTCTGATGTTGTCCTCCCTCGATCATAATTGTTTCTTCCCGATTGCTTTTCTGTTTGTTTTGGTCTTTGTCTTTCATGTGTGATGCTTTCCCCAATTAGCTCTTGTTGGAATCACACAAAGGCCAAACCCTCATACCTAGAATCCTTGCCTGCTCTTTCCTGTAGTTCTTTAATTATCACAAAGTACAAGAGGAAGGTGGCGACAAGACATAGTGCATAGAAAAACCACTAAGTTAAAAGTGCCCAGGAGTCTAAAACTGCTTGCATTCAAAGTAAAAACCTCACATTTAACGACATTCGATTAAAGTTAAGCCTGAAGTTTAAAAACATCTTTAAGCATTCTTTGAAATATCCATTTTAGGGTGTTTGCCAGCTTCCCAGTAAAAATGATGAAAAGGAGTATCCACACAGGAGAATTGATATAAGGTATTACTTAAAATTTGTTGCTGACCTATTAATTTTTCCCTTTTTTTTCCTTTGTCCTCTGTGTATCTTGGAATTCACCTAAATGTCTAGAACCCCCTTTCATTCTTAAATGCTGTATGTTCGTGGTATAGACAATGCTTAGCCTGAAAAAATGCAAAGAATAATGACTGTCTACAGAATAGCATCTATTTTCTCTAGATTTGCATTTCATCGTGATGCCTTCCATAGCTCAAAAGTGGTTACCTTTGGGAAAGTTAGTTGTAATATGTGCTCCTGCTTTTCTTTTCCCCACATGTCTTGTAGAACATAGTTTACTGAAAGCTAGACTAACTGCAAGCTTGGAGTAATTTCAACAGTCTACCTGATGATAGTCTCCTCCCTAGATTATTAGACCACATAGACTTATTTTAGGTGTTTTGTGCCTTATTGATTTTAAGAGTCCTATTTTTGCCAAATTTGAAATGTGTGGTGAAAGATTTATTTGTTTATCTATTTATTTTAGGTTGATACCCAAGGATCAGTATTACTGTGGTGTTCTCTATTTCACCGGGAGTGATATATTCAATAAGAATATGAGAGCTCATGCCCTAGAAAAGGGCTTCACAATCAATGAGTACACAATCCGTCCCTTGGGAGTCACTGGTGGGTATTTGTGTCTGCAGTAGAGAATCCTGGTCATCTTGAGAGAAAGTTATTTTCAAGGCTACTTTGGTTTAGCAGCTTTGGTTTCTCTCAAAAGCCTTTAAGTAATTCTGCCAGTTAATTGTAGTTTCTTTGTATTGTGAGTCCCTCAGACAACAAAAGGGTCTTTAAATCCATAGATGCTCTCAGGCCCTCAGTTGGAGGCTTTGATGGCAAGAGTTCTTTCTAGCTTTATTAGACTGAATTAATGATGGTCAGTAAAAAATCTTATTAGTCTAAAGTGGTTTTTGTTTGTTTGTTTGTTTTTCATGTATCTCCAAGACTTCTGAAGAATCTAGGTATCATTGCTTTTGGTGCCAGAACAAACCTGGTAGCTTCAGCTGCATGCCTTCCAAAGTTTAGGAGTTAGGGCACCTGGCTGTCTCAGTCAGTAGTAAGCAAGTGACTCTTGATCTTCGGGTCATGAGTTCAAGCCCCACTTTGGCACAGAGTTTACTTAAAAAAAAAAAATTTTTTTTTAAGATTTTATTTATTTGACACAGAGAGAGATTACAAGCAGGCAGAGAGGCAGGCAGAGAGAGAGGAAGGGAGGCAGGCTCTTGCTGAGCAGAGAGCCTGATGGCAGGGCTCAATCCCAGGACCCTGGGATCATGACCTGAGCCAAAGGCAGAGGCTTTAACCCACTGAGCCACCTAGGTGCCCCCCCAATTTTTTTTTAAATAAAAAAATTTTAAAGAGTAAGAATTGCTTAATCTATGCTTTTTAACATTTCACAGTGTACTGTGTTTATTATTCTCTACTAGGAAAATGAAGATTTTGTCATTTTGTTCTGAAAACATAAAATAGGGCTTTCTTCCCAGGTAGATGAGGGCAATGGTTCTCACATGTAAATATGTGTGTGTACCACATGGGGACCTCATTAAGTGCAGATTTTGATTAGAGGGGGGGCCCAAGATTCTGCATTTTTAGGAAGTTTCCAGGTGGTGTCCATACTGCTAGTCCAGGGGCCACATTTTGAGTTGCAAAGGAAACTAACTAGAGTATTTCCTGTGATCCGTGGTGGCTACACTGGAGATCCAACAGACAGGAAAATCGTGGATTAGGATCACTTCAGTGGCCCCAGTTGGGATATTCAGGTTCCTTTTGCAGTACTGGTAATATATGTGACAAAGCTCATGTGTGAGGATGGGGGAGAGGGAGGTCAGTATCATGTTTTAGTGGCTTTATTTAGTTTAATCTAGTTTAGTTTAGTGGTTTTAGTTACCATTTTCTTTTCCTTCTGAAAGTGAGTCCCATACAACTATCGTCCCTAAACCCTCATAACTAAATTCCAAAACCAGTTTGTAAGTAAGTTTCTTTTCTCCCTGTACTCGCAGGAGTCGCTGGAGAGCCTCTGCCAGTGGATAGTGAGAAAGACATCTTTGACTACATCCAATGGAAATACCGAGAACCCAAGGATCGGAGTGAATGAGGCCCGTTCTTAGGCCAGCTCAGCTCAGCAGGAGTCTTAATTTATTTCTTAACCTTTGCTATGTAAGGGTCTTTGGTGTTTTTAAATGATTGTTTCTTCTTCATACCTTAGCTTGCATTGTAGTCATTAAAGCCTCTCATACTATTATCAGATGTTCTTCTTATTTTATTAGCAAATAAGTTTTATTTTATTAGCAAATAACACATTATGTATGTTGATCACACTTCACTAAGGATTTAGTCGAGAGAAAAGATGAGCTGTTAGCAATGTTCAATGGGAATTTTTATTTCCTAATTTTCTGCCCTTCTGCTGTAAACCACATTACCCTACTACTTTTCCTCCCATTTATTACAGATTAGAGACTGGGCATGAACTGGACGATGATTCAGTATTCTTTAGAAATTAGTGACTTTCATAAATTTGATTTTTTTCTTGGGTTGGCTTGGCCCCCATATTCAATTTTGTCATATATACTTAAAACCTAAGACTAGGTGTGTGATTTATCTCTTAAATAAAATCTGATAATGGTGTAATTCATGAGAAAAAGCTTCCCTAAGCAAAACCACTTATAATATGCACCCATATGTACAAAATATGGCCTCTTCAACTTCAAACAGAATTTTCACTTATTTGCCCTAAGTTTTCCTCCAAGGTAATTTTTAAGTTCAAATGGTCAAGCATATAAATAAAAACGTTCCTTGAAAGCCTGAGCTTTGAAATTGTATAAAATAGATTAATTATGTTAATTATATACATTATATATTCTATATCATTGGTTTTATATGTAAATTTATATACTTATATTAAGTATAAGTATAAATGTAAAATAAAAGTATAAATGTAAAATAGAAAAAGTTATCAAATAGGGTGCTTGGGTGGCTCAGATGATTAAGCCTCTGCCTTCAGCTCAGGTCAGATCTCCAGGTCCTGGATCCAGCCCCAGGGCAGGCTCCCAGCTCAGCAGGGAGTCTCATTCTCCTTCTGCCTCTCATCATGCTTGTGCTGTCTCCCTCCCTTCCAAATGAATATATAAAATCTTAGAAAAAAAAAAGTTACCAAATGGTTAAGTAAAGCTATTGAAAGTAAAAACACTCCTTGAAGACCCTAGCTTTGAAATTATGTAATCAGTGTAATTAATATAACTAGATTAATATAACTTAATAATACATAAATTACACATGATTATATAAGTATATGTAATTTAAAATATAAAGCATATATATAATATAAGTGATATTAATTTATATAATTAAAAGTTATATAAATATAAAATATAAAAAGTTATCAAATGATTAAAGCTGCTGAAAACAAAATACATGGAAATGCTTTATAACTTGCAGAGGACTATAAGACACGTAAAATACTACCTTTTTAATTTTATTTCTTTATTAACCAAATTATTTTGTAGTGAAGGGGCATTTCCCTTACGAGAGGGAAATGAAAGAAAATAAACAAGAGGGATTTTAAGAAAAAATTTTTTCCCTTAATTTACTGTGATAACTTTCACTGGTAAGATAAGAATTAGCTGCAGACCATCACTTTTTTCCCCCCAAGCTACTGTCAGGTACCAGAATTTCACCAGAAATTATGTAAAGATGTATTTGAACTAATTGAGTCACTAGATCAAATTAAACTTTTCTGAGGAATCACATTACTTTGCAGAAACAGACAAGCCAAAGCCAGTTTTCATTCATTCTCAGGGCAGCACCTCACAATGCTTTAGGTCAGTCTATCCCAGTTGCCAGAAGATTTGATTTACAGAGATATTATCAAAAGATTTTTAAATTAATGTCTGAGATTTCTGTTTGAATACAATAAGGAGTGGTCTTTATTTTGAAATCTTTACAGATTTTTAGATTTTTTGGCATACTCTTAACCGTGCATGCTGTCGGTTGCCAGTCACTTGATTTCGACATAATAGTCCAGGACCACACTCACAACGCTGGAAGATTTCTGGAGCTTGAGCCGTATCTTTTTGCCCTCTCCTGGAGCACACCTGTCCCTCCAGGAGGACTGGCTTACAAATTTTAGTCCAGAAATGACGAGCACAGCAAAGTCCAGCTCCGCAGTCAAAAGTTCGAAGACATCTTTCTCCTTCTTGTCCTGTAACAAGATTCGTACGGTCTGTCACAATAAATGGGGCAAAGTGGCATGTGGGGGGCTTGTAGCTGGGATGAAGGTGTAGGATCTAGAAATGATGGCCACAAAGTAAAAATAAAAGCAGGATGCAGGTCTCCCAGGGCTGGATCTCACACCAAAAGTAGAGGACATGGAAACTTTAGCCCTACCTAATAGAATTTGTTTTATAAAGTTCAAACATTTTCAGAGAAAGATGAAATTTCCAGGGGCACCTGAGTGATTCAGTGGGTTAAGCCTCTGCCTTCAACTCAGGCTCAGGTCATGATCTCAGGGTCCTGGGATCGAGCCCCATGTTGGGCTCTCTGCTCTGCAGGGAGCTGGCTTCCCCCTCTCTCTCTGCCTGCCTCTCTGCCTACTTGTGATCTCTGTCAAATAAATGAAATCTTTTTAAAAAATCATTTATAAAGAAAAAGATATTTCCAGTATTGAGGAATGAGATCAATACCCTCATCAGTGTTTTATTAAATGGGATTTATATGAACACAGACCATGACTTATAAAGGGGTTGCTTAGGCTTGCCAATCTACTGCCGTCAAATATTTCAGTTATTTTATGTCCAAGATTGGAATTTTAGGCTACAGGTTTGCAAAAATCTTCATCTTAGTGAAGTTTGTATTTTAAGAATAAAAAGTTGATTCATCAACTTTCATTTCCTCTTATTTTGTATCCTGAGGACTTAGGGAAACCTCCATTTGTTAAGTTACAGACTATAAAAGCATGTATGTGTAAAATTCACTTAAAGATTTTCCTGCCAACCAGTTCATTATTATGGCTAGTAATAATCATCTGGCCTCTTCAGTGGCTGACTGCCTTCTGCTACTGCCTACATGATGGAGAGAGATTAGAAACAGAACATAATCCCTCTGTGTTTCTGGAGTAGGGAGGAATCAAGTCAGGTTCAGCCTATCCTTGAAAGCTGAGGAGGAAAAAAAAGATTTTCTTTTTTTTTTTTTTAAAGAATTTTATTTATGTATTTGAAACAGCACAAGCACAAACAAGAGGAGGGGCAAAGGGAGAAGGAGAAGCAGGCTTCCTGCTGAGCAGTGGCTCTGATCCCAGGACACATGAGCTGAAGGCAGATGCTTTAGGACTGAGCCACCCAAGTGCCCCAGGAAATGTTTTTCTCTTAAAAAAAAAAAAAAAAGTGCTAGAATGCTTCTCTTACCCTTACTGCCCTGTGGTTTCTCGATATGTGGCTTCCTTTTGGGTTTGTTTTCCTGAATTGGATGCTCAGTCGTTCCTTTTATGTCCACATCATCTTGCTCATCGATCTGCCTCTCCAGTATTGGGGCTGTATCTTCCATTGTTGTGCAAACATCTGAGTGACAACCAGGTGTGGTTAGAGTTATTAACTTCAAGGATTAGGACCACAGACATGCTGATTATTACACTGTTACATAGTTTGGCAGTACATCTGCCTTCCATTTATATATAACTTTCACAATTTCTGGGACACATTCACTAAATATTTACATGCACATATGGCAAAGAAAGCAGTTAAGTAGTGGAATCCAAGTGAAAACAAAAGAATTTGAAAGATACCATCTTGACCCCCTTCCTTTAAAATCATTATCTCTAAGTTGTTGACAAAAATTATCACCAGGAAATAAACTATTTTATTGCATTAAAAAAAGGCAGCTGCATGAATGACTTCAAGCATGAATCCAGGAGACCTTCGGAGGGTGCCTATCTTGGAATATTCTAGCCTATGAGACTCATATGCTAGCTTCGATCGAAAACCACTGTTCCTTGGGGAGATACCATCCTGCAGGGGCTTACAATAGCTTACCGTTCACGCAGAGCGTCCCAGGGCAGCACACGGCATGACGTTGGCACCTCCTTCGTAACCCACGACAAGTAGCACAGAATGGCTTCTCATCTTGAGGTTTGAGGCAGAATTTTCTGGAACTGCAGTCTTTGTCAGACAGGCATTGTGAACCCTGTAAGGAAAAACTTGTCACAGGGCTGGGAAACCCAACAAGGTGTAAGAGGGACTTTGAATTCAAAGTGGGAGGTGGAGGAAGCTGAATCATAGTGACACCTTGCATGTGGTGAAAGGCCTTTGGCGGCACCGACATTTTTCAATATAACTGGTTTTCTCCCACAAAGGGGAAATCAAATCTCCGAAGAAGAAACCTATGTGCTGCAAAGGTTGCACTAGAAAAATCGTCCTACTTTTAAAACTCGGGATTTCATTGTCTTGTGCTCTTTGGGGTAATGGAAGAAAATGCCTTCTGATGTGTGTATTGGAGATGGGGAGATTTTTGGTTTACATCCAGGACCTCGAGAAGCTGAGCTACAGGTTGAGTACCTATAATGTTGGTGTTTGTGCCATTCCCATTTGATGTTTTTCCTCTAGGGAGTCCCATCAACCCTTGCACTGCATCCCTTTGCCAACAGCCCCTCGGTGAGCCTTACCCCCGTGAACTGGCCCCTGCTGCCTTACGGGCGCTTTACCTTCCGGGCCCCGTGCACATCGGCAGAGTTCTTGATGTTGTTGAAATCCAGAACCAGAGCTCCCAGGGGGGCACACAACCAGCTGAGCCCCAGCAAGACAACCACCGCCATCCTCTAATCACCTCTCCGCGCCCTCCAAACTGGGCTGCTCCAACCCCACAAGAGAGCAAGGTCGTCTGGAACTGCTTTTCTCTAAGAGGAAGCAAATCTTCGTCTCCGTAAGGTGTGTAAACTCCGAATGAGCAGGTTCCTTCTGGAATTATTTATACCAGATGTGCCTCCTCATCTCTTTCCCCCACCCCGCTTCATTTCCTTCCTCCTTACCCCACACAGGCTTCAACAAATCCCTTTAAATCTGTTTGATCAATAGTTCAAAACAAGGATTCAAGAGAGAGAGAGAAGGGGCAGGGCCACAGCAGCTTCTCCTCCAGGGGTTGAATCCCTCTTAATTATTGCATATCAAAGTTAGTTCAAAGGGTTAGCAGAAGAGCAGGATGTCTGTATCAAAGGCGAACTCTGCTAATCACCTGCATTTCCTACCTTCAGTAATCCTTTGCGGGTGGAGGGAGTCTGTTCTAAGATCTGTTTTCACAGCTAATCGTGCTCAAAGAACGAATGAATCATACTGGCCAAAATGGCTGTAGAGAATGCCAAAAACTAATGAGTTACAAAATATCCCGAGAAGCTTTAAACTCTGCTTCAGATCGTGAAGACAGATAGAAAAGAGAGAAAATGCCTTCTGATTAGCTCTGGCATTCAGATGTAAAAATCCCAACAGCTTAAAAGCTGGGAACATAATAGCACCTGTTCAGATTCAGTGTCAACGGGCAAATAATCCTTCCTAAACTGCAAATTGAACTGTTTGAAGCCAGGGTTATTTAATTAGGAAAATAATGAGATTTATAACAATCCCCTTTTCTTGATGGTGGGGACAACGGCAGAAAGCCCATCTTATGCAGATTCACACAATTCAATACGAAGCATCAGATGCATTTTATGCGCAATGTATTTAATTTGTATTGCATCGTGTTAAATGGACTTGAGCTGATTCCAGGTGGGATTTCATTCATTTTCTATTTTCCTAATTTGAATTTTTAAAAACATCTGCTCCGTCCCGTTTTGTCTCTTTGAGTTTCAGCCAGACTGTTAGAGAAGTCAAATCATTTAGACCTGTGCTTATCACTGCCAAAGTATTTTAGCAGAACAATCTAGACCTGGGCCAAAATATTTTTTTCTCCTTGCTTCTTGGTTTCATTGCTCTCAGCGTAGACTCATCCCGGTATCTTAGGTGTTAGCTGATGTTTAAAATCTAAAAATAGCAGCGCCTGGGTGGCTCAGTGTGTTAAAACCTCTGCCTTCGGCTCAGGTCATTAACCCCGGGGTCCTGGAATTGAGCCCTGCATCTGGCTCTCTGCTTAGCAGGGAGCCTGCTTCCTCCTCTCTCTCTCTCTCTCTGCCTGCCTCTCTGCCTACTTGTGATCTCTGTGTGTCAAATAAATAAATAAAATCTAAAAATAGTGGTGTCTGGGTGGCTCAGTCGTTAAGCGTCTGCCTTTGGCTCAGGTCATGATCCCAAGGTCCTGGATTGAGCCCCACATCGGGCTCCCTGCTCAGTGGGAAGCCTGCTTTTCCCTCTTCCACTCCCCCTGCTTGTGTTCCCTCTCTTGCTGTCTCTCTTTCTGTCAAATAAATAAATAGAATCTTAAAAAGAAAATCTAAAAATACTTCATGGTGGGCCACATGTCTGGCTAGCTCAGGTGGAAGGGCATGCAACTCTTGATCTCGAGGTCATTAGTTGAGCCACATGTTTCGTGTAGAGACTACTTAAACAATAAACAAGCAAATAAATAAAATCTAAAAATGCAGGGATGCCAGGCTGGCTCAGTTGTTGGAGCATGTGACTCTTGATCTTGGAGCTGGGGGTTTGAGTCCCTCCGTGTATTTAGAGATTACTTACAAATAAAATCTTTAACAACAAAATCTAAAAACGCATAGTTTCTAAGTCATAAATGGCACTCTTGGTATAATTAGGTTTTTCTCCAGAACATCATCCCACGGAAATGGGTGAAGCACGTGGAAGGGAAGAGAGGTGCACTTCAGCTCCTGGGAGAGATTCTGTGTGGCTGAGGCAGGTGGTGGACAGACGAGATGAGGCTCGATGATGAAGAACCTGATACACCATGCCAAGAAAATTGGATTTTATTCTACGTGCAGTGTAAAGTCAGCAGAGACGTTGAAGCTTGAAAACGGCGTGACCTAAACTGCTTCTTCAGAAACTGGGACTGGTGGCAGTGTGGGGTTGGGGTTGTGCTGGGTGAAAGGGGATGCTGGGCCATCGCTCAGGTCTTGCTTGTAACTAACTGCCCAGATGGGGAGGAGGGGGTCAAACATCAGGCCTTGGCACAGAAGCCATGAGAACCAAACAAGGGGTGGGATTTTATTTTTTTAAAGATTTTATTTGTTTATTTGACAGAGATTACAAGTAGGCAGAGAGGCGGGTGGGGTGTGGAGCAGACTCCCCGCTGAGCAGAGAGCCCGATGTGGGGCTCGATCCCAGGACCCTGAGGATCCTAAGGCAGAGGCTTAACCCACTGAGCCACCCAGTTCCCCAAGGGGTGGGATTTGAAAGTGGAACTCTATCAGTTGCTGTGGGAGGTGGGGAGTGAGCGGGGAGGAGCTTAGAGAATGTGGCCCTTTCTAATTTCCCGCCCTGGGTGGACTGAGGTGGTAGGAAAGCAGAGATTTCAGGATGAAGAACAGGTTGGGGGGACAGGGTGACAGGTGGCCATGAAGAAAGCCATCTTAGATCATCAAGTTCTGGCTAACTATCTAACACTGAGATATTTTCCATGAGCGATGCTGTCCCTCTTGGGACAGATGGAAAAGCAAAGTCTCTGTCTCTGTCTCTCTCTACACTGAGAGAGTACAGGATTTGGGGTTGGGCTGGACTGGTTGGGTCACAAGACTGGTTTAGCATATATCCCCACAATACCCACCTCCCCCACACGTCCATCTACCTACTGGTCTCGGTATTTGCAAAGCTCTGTTGTGATTGTCTACTTAGTTTCTCCACAGCTAGATGATAAACACTGTGAGGGCAGGGCTGTCGCTGATTCATCTTGACAAGCTCATGTGTTGAATTCCTGGCTCTCAGTAGAAGTTCCATACAATTTTGATGTGATAAATGGATGCACAAAAAAATGTGTAGTAACTTTGGGGTGTTGGGCAAGTTACTTCACCTTTCTGGGCTACAACGTCCCCAACCAGGAGCTGACACTCCTTTCCTCCATAATGACTACATTTTGAGGGTTCAGTGTGAGAATACATGTGTAGGGCCTAGTACAGCGGTTGGCACTCATAACACTCTAAACAGGTGTCTTTTACCTCTTTTCTGTAAACTTCAGTACCCAGTACAACACAGGGCCCTTCCATGGCAGGCTCTCCACAGACCTTTGTTCAAGCCACCTCACCAAGGCTAACTCCCCCCTAAATTGAGGCCTTATTCGGTAATGGGGTCACGGTTTCTAGGTCTCCTAAAAAGCCAGATCAGTTTTGAGGAAAGTGAGAATATGAAGTCTCATGTGGAATTTAAGAAACAAAACAGAGACAGGGCACCTGGGTGGCTCAGTGGGTTAAGCCTCTGCCTTCGGCTCAGGTCATGATCTCAGGGTCCTAGGATAGAGCCCCATATCGGGCTCTCTGATCAGTGGGGAGCCTGCTTCCCCCCTCTCTCTGCCTGCCTCTCTGCCTACTTGTGATCTCTGTCAAAGAAATAAAAAAATCTTAAAAAAAAAAACAGAACAGAGGATCATAGGGAAGGGAGGGAAAAATAAAATTAGATGAAATCAGAGAGGGAGATAAACCATAAGAAACTCTTAACTCCAGGAAACAAACAGGGTTGCTGAAGGGGAGGCAGGTGGGGGGATGGGATAACTTGAGTGATGGACATTGTTTTTTAAGATTTTATTTATTTCTTTGACAGAGAGAGACACAGAGAGAGAGGGAACACAAACAGGGGGAGTGGGAGAGGGAGAAGCAGGCTTCTTGCCGAGCAGAGAGCCTGAAGTGGGGTTCAATCCCAGGATCCTGGGATCATGACCTGAGCAGCCAGCCACTTAACTGACTGAGCCACCCAGGTGCCCCTGGGTGGTGGGCATTAAGGAGGGCATGTGATGGGATGAGCACTGGGTGTTCTATGCAACTATGAATCACTGAACTCCACCTCTGAAAAATACACTACATGTTAATTGGATTTAAGCAAAATAAATTTTTAAAAAACGAGAATGTGAAATCTCCCTGGAAAATGGCTTTTGGTACATTTTCAAATCTGCCAAGGCTGCTGGCTTGTTAAGAATCATGGCGTTACTCAGTTAGGATGCCAGCAAACAAAATGAGAAAGGAGATGTGTGTCCCTTTGGCAGCACTAACCGTGAAGCTTCATCTCCATTATTTGGGGATTAGAGACGGTGGGGTGGTAGCAGAAGGTGTCGGGGAGAGGACAGCTTTACACATGTGTCTGTGTCAGAGGCATTCTCTCTGCTCCTATGTCAGGGCACCAAAGCTCACAAAGGCAGACCGCGGAGGCCAAGTTCTCGAACAGGGCACCCGACATGCCCCCCGGAGCCTCCCAGGAGACCCTAGGAGCTCTGTCAGCGGCAGAACAGAGCAATCCCCCTCACCCGCAGTTTTGGCCCAGATGCTGCCATCTCTATGTCCCCTGGCAGGGATTAGGGGTTCCCTGAAAATCTTAGGCTGATCCTCTTAGTTCCACACTGAGCATCGGGGCCAAAGGAACATTCAGATGGAGCTCAGAAGAAGTAAAAATTCCCAGAGAAATTCCCAAAGGGCCTCCCCAGCCTCCACTCTGTTGCTCTGCTGCCCTTCGGGGGGAACCCACGGGGTTTCTCCAGGAAGCATGGCAGGCTGGTGCATGAGGACCCTGCCTGCAGCCTCGCGGGTGACAGCTGCTCTGGTTCAGGTAAAGGCAGTGTCAGAGCCCATGATTTATAAGCACTTAGGAATGGGAATTGCTATTTGTTACAGCTCCTGTGTCAAAACCAGTTTGATTTCCATAAATTTTGCTTTCCTTAAAAGAAAATCAAAGCAGCTGAAACAAGCAGGTCTTTGGCAAAATCTCACAGGAAATGTTCAGGAAAATAAAAGAGGAGAAGGGCATGTCGAGAAAAGACAAAGACTGCAGGATATAAACGCAGAGCAGCTGTAAATGTTATGGTTTGGTTCTGTGAGGTCAGGAGGTAAAGCAAACCGCTCCCAACAGCTTGGGAGGCTAGGAGGCATGTGGCAGATGGCTTGCATCTCAGTGTGTGGGCAGCATCCCCCCACCCCGGGGTGGGGGGCAGGGGGGTAGAGGCCGGGGAGACAGCTCTGGCCCCTTTCCTGTGTGACCTTGGCTTGGTCACATCTCACATCTTGGCTCAGCCTAGGTCCTCATGTTCTCAAAGGCCTCTTACAGGCCAGCATCCTGGGAGTGGAGGGTGGGCCCCCAGAGCCTCCGGAGACACCATTTAGATGCTAATCTCTGTGAATCGCCCCCCATGTTGGAGCCACCCCATGAGGTGGGGCTGGGGAGCTCCCTTTTCCAGCAGCAATAGCCTCAGAGCTCTCCTGACTTGGGTCCGGCATCCAGCCAGGAGCAGTTCTAACCAGGCATCCACGAGCTTCCTTCCTCAAGGATAGGCTCTGCCTTCCTTTTACTTAAAAAATTAGGTGAGGGATGCCTAAGTGGCTCAGTGGGTTAAGCCTCTGCCTTCAGCTCAGGTCATGATCTCAGGGTCCTGGGATCAAGCCCTGCATCTGGCTCTCTGCTCAGCGGGGAGCCTGCTTCCTCCTCTCTGCCTGCCTCTCTGCCTACTTGTGGCCTCTGTCTGTCAAATAAATAAATAATCTTTTTAAAAAATTAGATGAGGTTGTGTGTGACTTCGTAAACCCAAATGCCTCTCCACCCTACCTTATTCCCCGGGCACTTTCATAACTTGTCCTAGCCCGTTCAGGCTGCTGCAATGAAATTAACTACAGCCTAGAGTGGCCGATGAACAACAGAAATTCATGTCTCCCGGGCCAGGAGGCTGGAAGGCCAAAATCAGGGAGCCCAAGTGGGCGGGTTCAGGCCTGCTTCTGGGTTCCCAAGTGGCTGTCTCCACACCAGAGAAGGAGAGAGGAAGCCCTCTGGGATCTCTTTTATAAGGGCATGAATCCCATTCATGAGGGCTTCCCCCTCATGATCCCAATCTAAATCTACCACATCTAAATCTACCACACCAGGCATTAGGATATCAATGGAGGAATTTAGAGAGGTTGCAGTCAGATCATACTCTTCTTCCTCCATGCCCTGTCATCGCTGACTTACCATGCTGCACAAAATGGGTGCAAAATGGGGGTAGGGGAGCAGGCGAGTGTGACAATAGACGCTACTATGAAGAGGCCAGAAAAAATGAAAAGGCTGACCACATCTCAATGCATATCAGTTGGAAAAGGTAACAGGGCCCTTCCCGGGTCAGTGAAGGAGTTAGCTAGCTAAGAGGATGTATACGTACTTCGGTGACTTGTGGCAGCATCGCTCTGGCTCTATGGGGGCCACGTCCTTTCATACATGCCACCGTGTTCCCCAGTGGTTGCCTACTGAGCATGTGTAAAACAACAAAAAAAATTTAACTGAATGATATTTATATTTCTAGAGTAGTTTACAGCTGACTTCTTGGAGGCCCTTTTACCTTTTGGTTGCCTACAGCCTCTTCCCTGGACAAACCAGGTTCTGCCATCTTTGGATCAAGACCCTAAGATGCAGACTGAACCGGATCCGATTCTCTTCCCTCAAAAGGAGGGGGTGACTCCCACTGCAATAGGAGACCCCAAACCTGCCCGAAGTCCCAATTCCAAAGAAGCACATTTTAAAAAATGAATGGCTATCACGATTTATAGCTAACAATACTGTGCCGTGTACTTGGAGAGCTGTAATGTTCTCACGATAATAACACCAACATGGAAATTATGTGAGATAAAGGATGTGTTGACTAACCTGATTATGGTAAACATTTGCCATATATACGTGTATCAGATCATCAAACTGTACTTAAACTTACACAGGGTTGGATGTCGATTATTTCTTTAGTGATACTAGAAAATAAAAGAATGCCCACCCATGAGCTCTGCACACATGAGCTCTAGAGTCCCCTTGGGGAAAGGGGAAGCCTCTTGCTTTGATTTTCCCTGGCGACTTCTCCAGGGGGCCCGCCTAGCTCTAGTATCCGTCCCCTGGAGAGTCACTCTCCCAGGGGAATTCTTCGTCTGGTTACTCCATGTCCCACACTGCAGAGAAAATGTTATACAATAGCTGTGTGCTCTCTGGGCCCTAGGGGCCTTTCTGGCCATGGGCAAAAATATATGGAAACGGCAATACACAAAACCCTGATAAGCAACTCTGAGTCGAATGCACCTTTCAAGGAACCACTTGATGCAGGGAAACAAGCTCCTCATACGACTGTGTGGAAGCCTTAGTGAACTGCCACATATGAACTCTGGGAAACAAGATTTTCGGACTAATCTCCTTTCTCTAACCTGGAAGTGTTCCATGGAAGAGACCTACAGAATCACACATCCCGCATGTTACTGCACATACCAGTTTGTTGGGAAAGCCTTGACACTGAGAAAGAGCACCGAGAGCAAAGTGCTCTAGATGAAACGGCGTTCTGCCATTCTGAGTGGAATGCATTGTACTGTAATGTGTTAAACCCTTGATTCTGAGAAAGAACACAGAACTTGAACCGCCTTCACTGATCGGTGGGATCATATCCCTGAAGTGGGTGGGACTGAGAAAGAAGTGCCGTCAGACACATGACGGCCAGGAAACAGAAACAGAAAATACTGAAAAACAGAAAAAACAGAAAATAAACTCCCTTTCCAAAGTGTATGCTAAAGTGTAAGGCAAATGCTAGGCACTCTGCGAAATGTGTTGGTTCAGACTGTGCTTGCAATCTGGAGCACATATCATGGAGAGAGAGGAAGTTTCAGATAAACGTGTGGCAGTCCTAAAGAGAGATGTGTGTTCAGAACTCTGAGCAACAAGGCCACGCACCATGTGTCTTCTGACTAACGTCTTGATGCAAGACAGGTGGGGCATGACGCAAGGTAGGTGAGGAACACAAACTTAAGGAACACAAGCTGAAAGAGTACTCAGAGAAAACACAACAGCGAACCTGCTTTCGAGCCATGTTTGCTTTTGGTAAGACACAAGCGTTTCAACATGTGTTCCCATGCCTGAGCAAAGAGCCACGGACCGATCTTGGGGAGAAGAAGGCTGTCAGTCCAATGCCACGTTTCATGTATGTTTGGTGAAGGTCCACAGCTTTCCTAGTATACCTCGCAGAAAGGAAACAGCTTTTGTGGAACCGTCCTTCAGCTACCCACTTCTCACTCAAAGAATGAAGCAGGTGGGAAATTGTGAGTGAACAGCAAGAAAGACGCCCCCTCTACTTGACTCTGAGAAACGAATGGGCGGGCTGCACCTCTCAACTACCATTTCGTTTCCTGAGCCTAGAAGCGGTTTCAAATACAAGTGAGGAGTCTAAGGACTGTGCTGTGTGCCCATAGCTCTGAGACACCACAAGGCTGAGCAAATGCCTTTCAGTGACCTCTACTTCTTCGAAGAAGGAAGCATTTTCCAAGACGTCTACCTTGTGGAAGCTGAAGGAGAGCTTCCTATTGCTTGCACAAAGAGGTAGGGGTTTGTGCTGCCAACTACCACAACCCCCTTAGGTCCTCAGAGTTCTGCAATGGGAAACAATGTGTTAGAGGGGTGTGCTGTTGAACGATTTTGAAAATGTGTCTTTGAGAAGACTAACAGAAGGGCTGTATGCTTTATGTCCACGCACAGTTAGTTCCAACAGTTTCAATGATTCTACAGACTCAAACTTGTCGAAAGTCCCTCCTGACGTAAAGTTCCTTCTTGTCTTTTGAACACTTTCTAGTTTCATTCAATGACTCTATGCTCTCTTAGCTATAGGGGACTTTCCGGCCATGGGGAAATATATATCAGAAAACGGCTCTACCCAAAATGCTTATAGGCAACTCTGACTCCAATGTACCTTTCAAGGAACTTCCTGATGCTGGGAAAAAGCCTCCTCAAACGGCTGTGTGGAAGGGTTAGGGAACTGCCCTATGCTCAACACTGGGATATAAGGTTTTCCGACTAAGATCTCCTTTCTTTAACCTGGAAGTGTTCCATTGAGGTGACCTACAGAATCACACATCCCGCATGTTACTGCACATACCAGTTTGTTGGGAAAGCCTTGACACTGAGAAAGAGCACCGAGAGCAAAGTGCTGTAGACGTATCTGCATTCTGCCACTCTGAGTAGAATGCATTCTACTGTGATGTGTGAAACCCTTGATTCTGAGACAGAACAGAGAACTTGAGCCACCTTCCCGGAATGATGGAAGCACATCCCCAAAGTGGGTGCAGACTGAGAAAGATGGGCCTTCAAAAACATAACGGCGGGGAAACAGAAACAGAAACTAATCTCTCTTTCCAAGGTGTATGCTAAAGCATAAGGCAAATGCTAGGGACTCAGAGAAATCTGTTGGGTCAGAATGTAACTTGCAACGGAGAGCACATATCATGGTGACAGAGGACTTTTCAGATAAACGTGTGGCAGTCCTAAAGACAGATCTGCGATCAGAACTCTGAGAAACAAGGCCTTGCACCAAGGGTCTTCTGACTAACGTCTTGATGAAAGTCGAGAGGGGCATGCTGCAAGGTAGGTGAGGGAGCCAAACTTAAGACCCACAAGCTGAAAGAACACTCAGCAAGAACACGGCAGAGAACCTGCTGTCAAGCCACGTTTGCTTTTGGTAAGACACAAGCGTTTCAACATGTGTTCCCATGCCTGAGCAAAGAGCCACGGACCGATCTTGGGGAGAAGAAGGCTGTCAGTCCAATGCCACGTTTCATGTATGTTTGGTGAAGGTCCACAGCTTTCCTAGTATACCTCACAGAAAGGAAACAGCTTTTGTGGAACTGTCCTTCAGCTACCCACTTCTCATTCAAAGAATGAAGTAGGTGGGAAATTGTGAGTGAACAGCAAGAAAGACGCCCCCTCTACTTGACTCTGAGAAACGAATGGGTGGGCTGCATCTCTCAACTACTGTCTCGTATCCTGAGCCTAGAAGTGGTTTCAAATATAAGCACAGGAACGACTGTGCTGTGTGCCCATAGCTCTGAGACATCACAAGGCTGAGAAAATGCTTTCAGCAACCTCTACTTCTTTGAAGAAGGAAGCGTTTTCCAAGACGTCTACCTCGTGGAAGGTGAAGAGGAGCTTCCTGTTGCTGGCACATAAAAAGACGTAGGGATTTGGGTTGCCAACCACCTTGGGTTCTCAGAGTCCTGCAAACAGGACACAAGGTGCTGGTGGAGTATGCTGTAGAACGTTTATAGAGAGAGGAGGAGAAGAGTACACGTGACTTGGGCAAGGAGCAGAAAGAGAGGAACTTCATGTAGACTACCCGCTGAGCATAGATCTGGCCTTGGGGCCACATCTCACAACCCATGAGATCACGACCTCAGCTGCAAACAAGTTTCAGGTGCTTAACCCCTGGAGCCCACCAAGGGGCTCTATACTTTTTTTTTTTCCCTGAAACTAGATGAAACCAAGGCATCACTCCCAGCCAGTGTCTCAGAGCACTAGCCTCGCTCTTCACATGGGAACTCATGCAGAGATCTTAGGACTGTGGGGCTGTTGTGCCACTAGCCGCTCAAAAGTTGGTATCAGAACAATTGAGACATCAGGAACCTTCGGGGGTTGAGGAGGCTCAGCAGAAAATGTTTGTGTGTAGGCCAAACTCTAGGGTTTGGTGGGAGGTGGCCTCTTTCCTGGGGCAAGGGGAAACACTGTTAGTTCTCTCCCTCACGGGTTTTTCTGTTTCTGTTTTTGTTTCTTTCCCATTCCTGGGTGAACTGTCGAATGAGGATCCTCTCAGTGGCCTCGCCTTACATAACCTTCCATATTTCGGCCTCGGTCTTTGCTCACAGCCAATGCGGACGGAGCTCTCACTCACACTGCCATCACCCAAAGCTTCTGATGACTTCTCACTTTGATTCTGTGTAAGTGAGCATAATTGCTGTCTGGTAACTCGCGAGCATGGTGGCCCTCCTGTCCCCGGATAGTTGCTGCTCTATCAGGACTCTGGCCAGTGCACTGACGATTAGCCATACCATCACCACACACGTGCCACTCTCAGAGCTGCATTTATCACATACAATGCACACCCCACCGACAGCACAGAAAGAGCAGAACCGGGCACACTTCCGTCACGTGCCCACGGCACAGACTACACACACCCACCACGCACCACAGACGGCCTGCAGATGCACCACCCATACCGCACACACCGCACACATATACCAAACACCTACACACTACACATAGGGCACCCCCATAGGAGGCTTACACCATACACACACCACTCCTACACAGAACACACACTAAGACACTGCGCTCACTCTTGACACATCGAACACACACAACAGGCATGCACCACACACACACACCATACCAACGCCACAGACACAAAAGCACATAGTACCACAACCTCGCCACACATACACTGTGCACATACGCAACATACACCACACAGGTGCCACACACAAACGCTCACCCAACACATGTAGCACACAGTGCTTGCACACGCACACACACATGCACACAGTAGGCACACAGAGCCCATATCCTACAGAAATTCACACGTACCACAGACACAACACTCATATCTCGTAGATGACATACTCACCACTCCACTACGACCTAATACCTGGCACACACACAGCGTGTAACACACACACTGCCAAACACACACACAAAACCTCCAGACATGTACACTAGAAATCCTAAATACACACGACACATGCTGTGCACACATATGCACTCACCCCAACAGACATCACACATGCACACACAATTACACGTGTGCCCCACACACAGAAACCCCACAAACGCCACACAAATGCCAAGCACCCACACCACAAAGAAACCCCAGAAGCTCACACGCGTGGCCCAGAAGAGTCGCACCACCCATCCAACGCCAGCACTTGTCCATCGCACACAGACCTGCACCACACACATTCCGCACTCACCCATGCACCATGAAAACGTGCATGTGTACAACTGCACACAACACTCATAGGGCACGCACACCAAATGGCCACCAAACGTGCACAGCACCTGCACCACAGGCTCAGCCCACCTACCTCATACATCATCCGTACAACGCAAGCACACACCACACACCATAGAAACAGAACACAACGAAGACGCCACACACATCCCCCATACCCACCCATAGCAGACCCATTTACCACATGGACCTCACAAACA